>VZUI01066649.1:0-18981 GCA_013401135.1 Cettia cetti | reverse complement strand
GGCAGTGAGGGGTCCTTGATTGCCAGGCCTGGAGAGGAATTGTTGTGTCTGAGCAAAATGGGGAAGCAGCAGCAGCTGGCACTGTGTGTGGGGTTTGGAGTTACACACTAAAGAATGGCAGGGTTACAAATAGATGGAAAATAGAAAAGCTGAATATAAATATAAGCTAAAATATAAAATCCTAAGGCATCAGTAGGAACCCCAACACACCAAAGCTGTGTTTTGACAGGTGCTTAATGACCAGGATTTCACCAGGCATTTCATTTCCCTTTATTGTGTCCCTAGCAGGTGGCAGAGGAATGTTCACCACGTCTATCAAACACAACTGCACATCATCATCTGCTGTTAAACACAGAGCAAGTTCATTAGGAATTACACACCTCCCTTATTTTAACATCTGGACATGTGACAAACAGAGCTCAGCCCACTAATTCCATTTTCCTGAGCATTATTTCTATCCAGTTTCTCCTCAGACTTCAGCACATGCAAGATGACACTGATGCCATTTAAAAATACGTGCTTGTGACTTGAATTTAAATAATTCTAACTTTTTTTTTTAACCTGTTAACATAATAAAATAAACAAGAGAAGCCTCATTTTGCATGTTTTAGCGTTTGCATTTACAGCACTGGAGGAAGACATGCACTGGAGGGACAAGGAGTAGAGAACACCAGACACCAGAATCTCTTCAGAACAATGAAAATTAAGGGTTAAAAAGATATTTTTCTCCTCAGACTTGAAGCACATCCCCCACCTAACCAGAGCATTTGGACTGATCACAAACAGGGTTAACAAACAGCTGAAACAGAAAATAAAGAGACAATTTAGCAGCACAGCAAGTCAAACACAGCATTTTTAAAGGCGAGACTGCTTTGAACAGAAATGGCACTTGAGAGGCTGTGGTTCAAACCAGCTTTGAAGAATCCACATGGCAAACACCTTTTCAAGGCAAAATGTCAAATCCTCACTGTGGCATTCTCAGTTCGAGACCAAGACCCCTTCACCTCATCACTGCCATTTCCAGGGGCTTTGTTGTCCAGCCCCTGCACAGAGGCAATTGCAGGAGAGCTGCATTAGCCCAGATTTTAGGCTGGGCTTTTAGGCTGGGCTTTTCTATCCCTTCTCTTACCCTGTTCTTAGGTCTGGTCACAGCATCACAGAAAACAGAAAAAACCCCCAGCTTTGTTGTAACTGGTGGCTGAGGCAGGTGGAAAACAAACCACAATTCCAGCTGCAGTTTTCCTCAGGTCCTGCACTGGTTTTCATTCCCTGAACCCACCCATGGCCTTCAGGAAACTGCATTTGCACCAAAACTCAAAAATCTGTAGGGTATCCTCATGCCTGCAGCCAAGTCTTGATGCATTAAGAAGCTTCACTAATGGTGTGGAAAAACATTTTAAACCTGTTCAGCGGCTCAGAGTTCTCCTATTTAGTCTCCCAGAAGGCAGATCCTCATTTAATAACACAGAACAGAATCAGTTCAAACGTGCACCTGGCAGGAGCAGGCAGCTCCAGTCACTCAGGACAGATCCAGAGGACACTGGGAGTGTCACTGTGGGTCTGTCCCTGCCACACCCCTCAGGTTCCACACCATTCCCTGCATGGAGACACACCCCACTGCCAGGAGGAACACCCAGCCTGCAGAAAAGACACACAAAAGTCCTGTGAAACTCCCAGAAATTGGGAATTCTGTGGTGCAGGTGTGGAGATTCAGGCATAGGGAGGCTGAATCTCCACACCTGACACCCATCATCTTCTGAACGCTGGGAGCTGATGGAGAAGAAGCACCAGTCCTCCTGGAAGAGATGGGAAAGAAAGGAAATTTAGGATAGATATTAGGAAGAAATTCCTCTCTGGGAGGGTGGTGAGGCACAGGGTGCCCAGAGAAGCTGTGGCTGCTCCTGAAAGTGTCCCAGGCCAGGCTGGACAGGAACTTGGAGCAACCTGGGATAGTGGAAAGTGTCCCTGCACTTGGAACAAGATGATTTTTAAGGTCCTTCCCACCCAACCCATCCTCTGTTTCTATTCTCTGAGTGCAGCCGGCCAGCAGAGCACACAATTTTATAGAAAATTGAATCTGCCTCTTTTATTCCCAGACTTTTCTACCAAAAATCAGTGCAGGGGCAGCCTCCCCTGTGCCCAGGGCTGCTCAGGGGTCAGCACTGTTGCAGTCACCCCCACACTTCAGCAGGTGTTCCCATGTTAGGAAAGAGTTTCAGTTTCTCCCCTGAACTTTTAAGGAAGAAGAACCAGAAACTTCCATGCTCCTCTCACCGTAATTAGCCCAGTGCCAGGACAAAGGATGGACCCCTGAGCTGTTCCTGAAGGAATGTGGCTGTTTGCTGTTGGGCAGCAGGGCAAAAACCCCTCCTGGATCACTGAATACTTTGGAGACAGCATAGAGATTCTCAGGGCTTTTCAGGGTGTCTGAGCAGGTGCACGGGGCCTCCCTGCCCTCTGCAGGGCTTTTGTTCTTTTGTCCTGTGTAATTTGTTATTTTCTCTTTAATTAAAGCCTTTTTGCTTCTTCAAAACACTTCTGATCAGCCTCTAGCTAATTATTCTTAAGCCATTTTTGGGAGGTTGCTGGTCACCCTCAGAGCTTGATACACCTTCATGGGGCTAAAAACACTCTGGCCCCACACAGAAACTCACCACAGCACCAGGGCCACAAGAGGCCTCTTGGCCACAAAATCTCCATCAGGTTCAGAATCCGTGTGCTGGACACGAGACAAATGGGAGAACATGCACAACAGCGTGGGCTTCTCATCCAGCGGACAAGTTAAAATCGGATTTCTAATATCTGGCACCACAGCAATAATTACACTGCTCATAACAGACTCATTAACTCTGACGGGGCTGGTCCCATAATTGCACAGAAGTGTCTCTGGGGGACAGTTGCAAACACCCATTACCATCATCCCCACAGAAGTGAGCGGGGCTGGCAGCAGCACAAATCACCTCCTGCCAGTGCAGCTTGCAGAGCTGTGAGGGGAGCACGCATCCTGCTGCTGACAATAAAGGAGCTGCTCCCTGCACTTAGGCTTTTTATTATTTGTTTCTCCCTAATTACACTAATTTCCAGACGACACTGATGGCAGCCCAGCAGCATTTGTTCACTCAGCAAAGCATCTCTTGATGCCAGGTCAGGCTTAAAAATAGACTCCTATGTGTTGTGGAGCTCAGTTTGGAGATGATTTCTTGTCTAGAGCGTGAGTGATTACATGGATGAATTTATCTTACAGCTCTCCAGCTTGCTTTTCCCTTCCCAACCCACTAAAACCTCATCTGTAATCACACAGTAGATTGCAGCAGGCCATTAGTTTGGAAAATAATCTGTTTGTGCTGTTGAGCATCCAACTTCCGTGTGCATCAGGACATTACAAATGTTATATCCCAAGCAAAATTTCTGCTGAGCTCCTTCACATCCATCAGCACACTTTGGGTGCTGGCCCTGATGCTCCTGGAGGGGCAAAACTCAAGTTTTCAGCAAGGTGGATTCTCACAGTTGGAAATAAAGTGAAATTTAAGATATTAAAGCTCTTTGGAGAGCTGAGGAGAGGTGAAAGTGCCTACACAGACACAGCTAAACAGCCTGTGAGGTCACTGTGCTGTGACTTAAATTTAATTAAGAGGCGCTTCCACAGGGACAAAAAGGCTTCTGAGGTAAATGCAGCGTTCAAAGGGCAGGGAGCCAGGAGCTGGCAGCAGTGGCGTGTCAGATAAAAGCCTTATCCCAAAATTCAGCCTCTCCTCCTGCAAGCACCTGTCAAGTGTCTCTTGTACACACAGCACAGCCAGGAGGGCTCTGAAGGAGCTCTCTGAAAAAGGAGTTTACAGAAAACAGGTCAGTTCTGCCAGCCTCACGCAGCACAGCAAGCACACAACACATGCACCAGCTCTCACAGGGCAATTAAACAGCGAGCCCAGGCCTGCAGAAAGGTGTTCAACATCTTCCAGAGAGCCCCTGCAGCAGGGATGGCTGCTCAGCCTGCAGAAAGGTGTTCAACATCTTCCAGAGAGCCCCTGCAGCAGGGATGGCTGCTCAGCCTGCAGAAAGGTGTTCAACATCTTCCAGAGAGCCCCTGCAGCAGGGATGGCTGCTCAGCCTGCAGAAAGGGGTTCAACATCTTCCAGAGAGCCCCTGCAGCAGGGATGGCTGCTCAGCCTGCAGAAAGGTGTCCAACATCTTCCAGAGAGCCCCTGCAGCAGGGATGGCTGCTCAGCCTGCGAGGTTGTGTGTCTCAGTCTCCAGGCCAAGGTTAAAATCCAGCCCTGGAATGAATAGTGCTGTGAAAATTCAACAGCTGCTCAGCCACAAGCAGGAAAATCCCAGCCTGTTGCTGTTCCTGTGCCTGATCTGTGCCATCTCCACCTTTTTTGTGCTTCCTAAAGGCCAAGAATTCCCAGCCTGTTGCTATTCCTGATTTGTGCCACCTGCCACCTTTTTGTGTGTTTCCCAAAGAATGAAAAATCCCAGCCTGCTGCTTTTCCTTTTTGGGCTTCCTAAAGGCCAAGAATTCCCAGCCTGTTAGTTTTCCTGTGCCTGATTCATGTAATCTCCACATTTTTGTGTGCTTCCTAAAGACTGAAAAATCCCAGCCTGCTGCTTTTCCTTTTTGTGCTTCCTAAAGGCCAAAAAAAAAAAAAAAAAAAATCCAGCCTGTTGCTTCTCCTGTGCCTGATTTCGTGCCACCTTCCACCTTTTTCTGTGCTTCCTAAAGACAGAAATATCCCAGCCTGCTGCTGTTCCTGATTTGTGCCACCCTCCACCTTTTTCGTGTGTTTCCTAGAACAGCTCTGCTGTGATCAAGCATTTGAAAATTGAAATTGTACCCATGGATCAGCACCGTCTTTATGGGTTGTTGTGAAATTGTCTTTCACTCAACCATTGTATTCCCATTTCAGAGGGTAATAAAAATAAGGAATAATCCTAAAAAAACCCACCCTGGATAAGCATACACGTGCTCTGGGCTCCAGTAACAGATCCAGCACAACACCCTGGTATTAGATTTTAAAATCTAACTGAGTTTAGGACTAAATTCACTTTGAGGCTTTGCCATTGATGCTGAGTCAGAGCCTGCCAGCACTCCCTCGCTTCTACCCAAGTGTCAGGATGTGTACAAGAGATTATACAGATAATTTACACCAGAATCAGGGCAGCACTTGCTTCATAAAAAGCTCAGCGAGCTCTCTGGAGAGCAAAGTCTGCCTTTATCTGAGCAAACAGCACTTGCAGCAGCACAAACATCTTCTCAGGTAGTCCCTAATCTGACAGGGGATTACAGGAGCTGCTGATTTGCTTTGCTTTGTTTTTGCCTCTCTCCAGTTCTTACCTCTGTGTTCCTCCACAAAATGCACAGCAGTTCATAAATGATTGATGGCCACGCTAAGCTTTGCAGAGCAAAACACCAAACTGAATTATGCTGCTGGTTTTAAAAGAGCAAAGAAAACTCCTACAAATATCCTGATCCCTCTGAATCATTTTAATGTTGGAAATTTATTCTCTGCAGCCTGAAAAGTCTCAGATGTTGATGAAAGGCAGGGATTTTTAAATACCTACACATCTCTAACTGGCAGGATTTCTTCTGAGTCGTGTCTTGAGATGAAAGTTCTTGTTCATAAGGAACACGTAACCAAACAGACTCTGTGTTAACAGGTCCTGGGGACGAGGAGCAGCAGGGAACACACAGAAATAGAAATTAAATCAGAAGTACAAATTGAACAGCCCCATAATGTGCACCCAGCCTGGGAATCACTCACCTGGAAGCAGTGTCAGGGAGGGGGTGTGAGAAAGGGAGGAATTTTATTCCAGATTTTTCAAGGCAAAAAAACCCCACTGCAGCATGAGTGAAAACATGAGTGGTACCAAAGTTTGGAAAGAACATTTATTATAAAAAAAAAGGTTGAGCTCTGCTTCCACAGAGCCAAAAAACCTGAAGTTAACAAAGGAAGCTGAGCTGGCAGTTTTAAGTCAAGACTAAGTTTACTAAAACTAGGCTGGGATTCCACCACTGGAATGAAAACAGCAGCCAGGAATTCATGCACCAGCAGCTCAGATGCTGGGCTTCAAACAGAAAAGAAGACAAAGAATTTTTGTGGGCAAAGGAAAGATTCCAGACAGAGGAGGGCGAAAAGGAGACTCCAAGGAAGATTTGCTGACAGAACAACACCCAGAGTTTTGGGAATGGAGAGATCCAACCCTGGTGATGAGGGAGGAGGGCAAACAGGGATCTCAATCTGCTCTGGAGGATTTTGAGGCAGAGGAGGCACACAGAGGTAGAACACTGAGTGAGCAGACATGAAGAGATAATTCCTGCTCAGTGCCAGCTCCTGAGGGCAGCACAGCTCTCCTGTGCTCCCAGTTGTCAAATCTCACCTTTTCCTGAGGCTTCACCTCATCTGGAGCTGCTCCCATTATTGAAATTGAGTCTGAAAATAAAGAGATTAAAGCTCTGATGGGGAATGGATGGGTGACATTTCCTGGGGCTGCCAGGGATCCTGTACAGAAGCATCACAGGAGGAGCCCAGGCACACAAAACCTCCCAATTAATGGAGCACAAGAGTAATTGCAAGAACAAAGCCATGCAGGAGTCTGGGCCATGACTTTCCCCTTTTATTAGCAAGCCAAATGAAAGCTGCCTCAGAAGAAATAGGGACATAACCGACATGCAATTCTGAAAAGAAGAGTTGGTGGAAATGAATAGAACTTCAAAAGATAAAATAAAAACAATTTCAAAGGCCCTCATCATTGTAGCAGAGAGAAGAAAGTGTTGGGTCAGTGGGAGTGCCCAGGATTGTGTGGGAGCAAAGGGAGAATAAAGGCACAGGGCTAATAAAGGCTCAAAAATTGTAACTCCCCTTGTTTGGGGCAAAGCTTTTCCCCACGGAGCTGCAACCACAGCAGCACCCGTGACACATCCATGGAAACACCACAAACTCCAGGCTTGGCCCTTCAAGGCCAAACTCAGCCCCCACAGGGCCCACAGCCATCCCCACAGAGCCCTGCTCCAGGACTGCAGTGGCTCCTGATTTTCCCTCAGGAAATCATGAGGGATTTCCTGCTCCTGCCACGTGGGCAGCACCACTGCAGACACAGCCAGACACATCTTTGGAATTATTGAAGAAATTCCTCTTCCCTTTACATCTTTCTGGACAAATTCAAGTGAAAGCATCCCAGACTTTCCAATTCAAGGCATCAGAAATCCCTGTGGTTTTTAACCCCATTCCTCACCCCAACTATCCTTTAAAACTCCAGACAACACCCTTTTATAGCCAGAATAAAATCTATATGTTCAATTCAAATGTTGATTTTCTGGTTTGAACCTTTTTTGTTAGCGTATATTTTTGTCTTAAGGTTTATTTTTGTGCTAAAGGTTTCTGGTTTTTGTTTGAGGGGCTTGGATGGTGCAAATATGGGGTAAAATGTTGTGCCAAGATAGTTAAAAAAACCTGGGTTGGTGGTGTGGCCTCTTATTGCCCAGGCAAGAAAATAGGTGCTCTAATGCACTTTTAGTTGCATCAGATAAAATTCAGGATGTGTTCCTGAGGTGAAATTCAGGATGTGTTTCTTGTTGGTGATTGTTATCTATTTCAGAGCAGCTGAGGAAAAAAAAATAAAAAAATCTTTACTTGGTATAAATGAAGAAAGAGCTTAACCACCAAGGAGAAAAGAATAAATAATTCTCCTATTCCCTCACTTGTAGAGTTGCTGGAGGTAAAATTTAATATAGGAAACGAGGAAGGAGAAAGTGAAAGTTCAGCAAGATGAAATTTCATCAGGCTAGGGTGAGTTAGTCACTTGTCTGGAAGATAATCACTTTGGGGGCAGGTGTGGGAGCTGAGGCTGGGAAGTGAAATGTGTGCTGAAATGGGCAAATACCAGGACATGAGGGCTGGAAAAAGGTGTTCCAAGTGGTTTTAGAGACAGCAGCTGTTCAAAACTTGATTCAAAACTTGATTCTTGCCATTCTGAGATCTTATCCCGCCTGGTAGAGCCTGGCTTTAGCTTTCCACTGGTGTAGAAAAGGAATATTTGTAAGATAAATTGGCTTATTTTGGCTCTTTAGGTCACAAGGTCAAAGAGTTTCCTCATGAAGGAGCTTCTGGAGTGTTTTTTGTCAGACAGATAGTCCTGAAACTGAGATCAAAGCTTTTGCCCTGACAGAAACTCTGCCTGTTCTCTATCTAGGCCATAATTGAGGCTTATTTAGTCCAAGCTGAAAGCCCTTCTCTGCTCTGACTTTAAAACACGCATTAAAATAACATGTGGCTGTCAGAAACTTGATAATTCCATAAGCCCCAGATATTTGTGCTAATCAAGGGCAGACTAACAAGAGCTCTGAGCATTGTGAGCAATTTCTCTGTGGGGAAAGAGTCATCCCAAAAATGGATTTTGCACTGAATTAACATGTGCTGCTCAGGCCACACCTCAAGCTGCACAATCAATCCAGCTTATAGAACAAAAAAAAAAACCCTGGACAATGATGAAGTTTTAGCCACCAAGGAAAAGAAATGTTCATCTTAAGAGTGCTCATAAGTTGGCAAATATGGATAAACCTGCAGAATGTTGATGGCATTTATTGGGCAGGAACTGCTTTGAGTGGAAGGTGCATTTTCAGCTGTGTGGGATTGAAAGGCTCATTAAAATAAGAGGTTTGAAGAGATGAAGCTTTTGTGCAGCTGAGAGGTGGCTTTTCACCAATAAATGAGTTCTCTGATGGTTTTTCCTCCCTTTCTGGGAGCTGTCACTGCAGCCTGAGAGGTTTCTTGGGGAAAATGACACCCTGCAGCTCCTGCAGGAGATGCTGTGGGAGGAGTGGGGGCCAGAGGGATGGGGTTGGTCTCCAGAACCCTCCCTTGTGGGAAATGGATTTGTAGGGAATTCCCAAAGCCTCACTGAAAGCTCACAGAGTTTTGTGCATCTGTGTGCAAACTCTGGGATAAAAAATGCTGATTTGGAAAGGCCATGGGATAGGACAGACATTGCTGAGAGAGAAATGGAGCTGGGAACAGATTTTGAATGATGGCCTTGCAAACAGAGCAGATATTTTGGAGAAATAGAACCATGAAAGATGCATTGTAGCAAGACCCATGTGAGGTATTTTAATAGGTGATTGCATCATCATTGGCAGCATTGTGTGGCAAAAGCTGAAGGGCCAAGAAATGCTTATAGTGTATTGGAATTTAAAAATTAGTTTGGCTTCTGATGGTGATGGTGTGAATTGTAACATCTGCACTGTCCCACCCTTCTCATGAGACTGAAAATAGAATAGAAGTCTTTAAACACCTCTCAGGAGCCCCACCTCTGGGTCAGAAAAAGGGTTTTGCTGACACTCCCTAGGAGTGGGCTGAGAGAAACCCTGAGGGCAGGGATTTGTGTCAGCACAGGTGAGGAAAGGGGCAGCAGGTGCTTTATTGCAGCTCCTCCTGCCTCCTTCCACCAGCAGTGAGTCCCTGTGAAGCAGCAGAACGCACAGGGAGGGCTGGAATCTGTTTCAATAAATCCAGGAACGTTCCCAGTCCCCTCAGAGTTTTACCCTGTTGCTGACACAGAGATGAAGGAAGCACAATGGGAAGTCCTGGTGCTGATGGAACACATCCCCCTCCAAGGACCTCTCTCCTGGCTGGCTCCTTGAGAAGGGATTTTATTAAGTAGTTAATTAGTCCGTGCTCAGGGAAAGCAGGCAGAGTGCTTCCTCTTCAGGAAGGTGGTGGCTGAAGAGCTCAGCTAATAAAATAACTGTATTTTCAACCAAGAAACACTGATTAAATTGCACTGAGGGTCACAGTCAGGTGAGTGCTGTGCTATTGATAGAAAAATTAAACCAGATGTAAACTGACTGTTCTGACCCCCAGAAATCAGCTGAAGCTACCTGGGTTTTTGTCTGAAATGGATTAATTTGGAGTGGTATTAGAATGCAGCAGGACTTGTGGCAATTCAGAGCTGAAAGGGTTTGCATTTGGCACATTCCTTGTTGGGATTTGGCTTTTTTCATGCCAGTTGCTGTGGCCTTGGGCTGCTCCAGGGCAGGCAAGGAGACTGAGAGAGCTGCTTTTCTCAAAAACCAGGAATCTGTGGTGGAGCTGCTCCTCCCTCTCAATCCATCCTCCCTTGTAGGTCCTGAGCTGGGTATTCCCTGTAAATCCAGCCAGGAATCCTGAGCTGTTCCCTCAGACTCCCTGGGCTATCTGCATTGTTTTTACAAGTTATAAATTGGGAAACTTCCAAAGGCTCAGCAGAACAATGCATCCCTGGCTGTGTGATAAGCTCAGCCCTTGCATTTCAGTTTAGAGCTGGAATACAGATCAGCCAGAGCTTTTAATGGAGTTTTAATGAAGTCCTGAGCCTTTGGAGAACTTGAGGGACAGGCTGAATGCAATTTTTGGCTCTCTTTGTGGCTGAAAGTATAACAAATATTTAAAGACTGGAATTTACAAATATTTACAGACTGGAATTAAGGTTTAAGGGGGAAGGATACAGGTGTTGGATCATAGGCAAACACCTGGTACCCCAGAATCATCTGTCACACGGGAATATTCAGTATTTGGGACTCACACAGCTGTGGAAGCTCCTTCTGGGAAGGGAAATAAACAGAGGACACTTTCAGAAGGCTCAGAACAAGATTTCACAGGAATCCTTTAATTTTATTTTTTTTTCTTGACCTTTCAATTGCCCCTTAAGACTGAGAACTCAGGCACTTGATTTTAGAAACCTGATTTTGGTTGGAGTCCTCAGAACAACAGTAAAGAATAATCTGTTCATGTTCCAGGGCAGCAGCTGCGACTGAACTGCCTGCCTGAGGTGGATGCAGCCCACGAGTTTATTTATTGACACGTTTTAATTGGCTTGTGAAGGGCATTTATTGACACGTTTTAATTGGCTTGTGAAGGGCAGCATTACAGGTGCAGACAGACTTTTTCCTGCGGATGAGTGAATGCACAGGATTGTGGAGGCTCCCCACCTAAAGAGGAAATGCAGAGCGAATTTTGCTCGTCTGTGGGTAGAAATGGAGCGGCGGGCTGCATCTGCGGCGCTGGGAGCAGCACAACCCCCGTGGTGGATAATAAGGACGCTGGAGAGCTCCGGGGAGCCTCATTTACATCAGGGCCAGGGGGAATGGGCTTGCCAGGAATGAGAATTAAGAGGCTGATATTGTGCGAGTTACAAAGTGCTTTTCAGGTGGGAAAATCCCAGCCAGCTGAAGTTATGGGGAAAGGAGTGTAAAAAGGGAATTTAAAGTGATTGTTGGCTTTTATTTCTCCTTTGACTAAGAATAAGAGGAAGCCTCTTTGTTTGTAGATACTTGGAAGAGGCTTTACTCATCCTTTGGAGAGCTGGGGTTTGTTCTGCCTGTGAACACCCTGACCACAGCCAGTTCTGCTGAAGAGGAGCCCAGGTATTTACCTCCAGCGGGAAATCCAGGCTGTTTCCAAGACTTCTAAATTCTGTAGTCACCCGGGAGGGAGGAATTTTGCCTGACAAATTCATATTGTATAGGCACAATTTGGATTTGTACGGATTCATCAGTTGGGTGTCTGAGTTCTTTTGCACTGCTTTGATAATGTGGAAGAGTTTGAGCCTTGCCTTACTTTGGTGACACAGAATTTGGTGCCTCCACGGGCTCTGATAATCTGCAGGGCTTTTGATCGAGGTGCCTTGACTGTGTCAGGTGGGAGGAAATTAATTCACAGAAATTCAGTGTTTGACAGGACATACAGCAGAAAATGCACTGAGTGTCCTCTTGCTGCAGAAGGAAATCACAGCCTCAATAAACTCATCTGTTTTGGTTTTTTTTTTTCTGAGAAAAAGAGAAACTTGAAGAACTGGTCTGGCAGTGAAAGCATCTCAAGGGAGGAATGATCCCTTGTAGAATGAGAGAGTGAAGATGGATCCATCAGCTTCTCTTGAAATGGAGGAGTTTGCTGCTTGTTATTTGATGGGGACATAAAAAAATGAACCAGACTGATATTCCCCACACTGCCATTGAGACCCTGTGAATTTATCACCACTTGTCACCTAAAATGGTGAATTAAGTGCAGAGGGTGAGTGGTGTTTTTTTCCCTGAGTGCTCCCAAGCTTCATTTAAATGAGGAATCTAAGGGTGGCTATTTACAAATGCCAATTTTCCCTGCCTAGTGAGAGAAACAAACTCCTTTAGGGAATGATTTGCATCAGCCCTGACTTAGCTCTGCTGCACTTTGCAGCAATTGGCTTCCTCAGCTGAAATTAGCTCTGAGTGCTCCCAGAGGTGCCAGGTCCATCACATTCCTGAAGAACACCGAGACCCTGGGCAGGATCCTGCTGGAAAATGAGTGTTCCTCTGGCCTGGAGCTGCTGCTGCAGCTGTGTCCATGGGGAAAGCACTGGGTGAGCATAAAGTGGGTTTTCCACGCTGGAGAAATTGCAGCTCTCCCTGTTTATAAAATATACTGATCCTGTTTATAAAATTAAAATGCTGTTTATAAACTTCATCAGTTGTCCATAATCCTGAGCTGTGCCTTGTCTCAATTGGAAGCTGCTGGAGCAATCCAGGGAATTAGTGGGAGCTCAGGCAGAGGCAGGAGTTCACCTGACCTGGCAAGGGGCTGAGCCAGAGGTTTGTGTGGATGTGTGGGGATGACTGAACACCACAGGCTTCCATCAGGGCCAGCTGCATTTAAGCTTTTGTGTGTATTTCACCTGGAATGCCCCAATTTTTCATTATCAGCATGGATTTGCCACTGAGGAGAAGCAAATTTTTTATCCCTGGGAGCTAAAGGCTGATGGGGCTGGAAGAAGAAACAGGGAATGTGCCTTGCTGCAACTCTGAGGGTGTTTTTAGGGAAGGATTCGTGTTTCCATGTGCTTTCATATTGCCAAAACACTTGTGGATCTCGGGCTCATCATCTTGGTTTGCTATCTACGAGAGCCATTTAAAGCAGGAAGGTTTCTGGGCTGAATTATTTACTTTTAGCCCTTAAAAAAACCAACCAACCAACAACAACAACAACAACAAAACCCCCCTGGAACAGTCGTTGTTGTTGTAGCACGATCTGTCCGCGGTGCTGAAATCAGAGGCCAGGCGCTGCGGGGATTGCCGAGCGTGTTCCTGCAGCTTTTCTCGGGAACAGCGCCGGTGGCTGCTGGCCAGCTGGGACAGGAACGCTGCAGGAATTCCTGCCTGGAACGTGCTGCGACATCAGGGTGGTGTGATGCCTTGGAGTGTCCCCCTGGAGCAGAGCCAGGCAGAGTCAGAGAATAAAGTGGGTGTTCATTAAAGGCCTTGAACAGATCCCCCTGGGGCACTCAGAGCTCCCAGAGGCTGCACCCAGCACGGACAGTGCTCACCAGCTTTGCACACAATTATGGGTTTGGTCCATTTGCATATCAGGGGTCAATCCTCCAATTACAGCTCCAGGTAATGAAATAATTAACCCCCAGTTTGCTCCTCCCCAGTTCACTTTTGTTTATATTTTTCAAAGCCTAAAGCTGTCAGGTATCCTTGGACCACAGAGGGATTGTTTTGTCTGACCAAATGTGAAGTATTAACTACACTTTACATGGAGTTTTGAGTTATGCACTAATGCAGTGCAGGATCTGAAATATATAAATCTGAAATATATAAAACCTAAACTCCTAAGGCATCAATGCTCTGAGGGCAGCCAGCAGAGCATCCCTGGGAAAAGTGGGAATTGGAAAGGTCTGCCAGGCACTGCTGGTAACTCTGAGCTGGCTGCTGAGGGGAATAAAATGGTCCAGGTAATTATTCCAAGAAGGAATAATTTTATTTATATTGTTGAGGGAACACATGGGATGAGAAGAGGCTGCTCCCATTGCCCTGAACTCGGTGTAAATTTAATCCTGGAGGTGCTGGTGCCTCACAGATTAACAAACCTGAACGATTGCATCCTGGACACCCCCACTGCAGCCTGCAGCTCTGTTCCCAGGATTTATGGCTGTTGGGAGGCTGGATGGGAACCCAGCGCTGCTGGGGCTGACCCTGTGCCTGAGGAGGGTGGAGAGGCTAAAAGGAAACATCTCCTCTAGCTGGAATAAAGCAATCACTTCAAAAGTGAACAGGAGTCATTAGCACTGCCTGCCTGCTGCACTTTAATTGGATTGTACAAACAGCCCATCACTTGCAATGTCTGTTTTCCTACTTGGAGTCTTTGTCTTCCAGCTCCTTTTTTGTCTGTTTTTATGGAGCTGTAATGTGCTGTGATAGTTCACATCCCTTCTCCTGACCTCAGCTCATGATAGATAAATTCTTACAAGGATTTGCACGAGATGAAACCAGACAGAAATTACATTCCTCTGTGTTAACATGGCCCTTCCGTAATTGAAATTAATTTGTGGTTAAGGCTACAAGAGAATTAAAATTTTCTGGAAGTAACATGAAGGGATAGACAGCTTTGTATGAACAGAGCTTGCAATAATTATGTGTGAATGTCACAGAAGGGTTGGAGAACTTTTCTCTGTGTGGCTTCAGATTTGTGCAGTGATTTTCACATGGCTTCTGCTAGAGGATCTCAACATCAAAAGGGAAAAATAAAAGAGAGGATTTCACTGGTTTTGAGAAAATGTCCATTTTCTGCTCTGCTGGAGCACTTAGAAACTCTATTTGGGGCCTTGAATGTATAACTTTTAGATGTGAAAGAATTAATTGGTGGATAATTGCTGGGCTAGGGATTGAAACACCTGAACACACTGAAACACCCTATCCCAGAACATTCCCCAGAACCAGCACTGACAGTCATTCTCCTTTCCTTGTTAGCTCGGCCAAGTGGCCACGAGGAGCTTCCAGACATGAACAAACCCCTGCAGACGCTCCACCTTCATCATTATTCACACAGACCTGCCTTTCCTTCTGCTCAGCATTTCACGGCCCAATAAGCAGGACAGCACATCCTGGAAGGGAGCAGAGCCTGCCCAGCCCTCCATCCTTTCTGCTCGGCTGGAATTCCTATAAATAGACAGAACAGGGGCTCTGGCTCCCTCGTTAGCATTTGGGTTTTTCACCAGAGCTGCCTGATGTGCTCCTTGGACCTTGAAGGGTTTCTCTCATGCTGGCTGAGAGCTGTGGGGGTAAGCACGGGATGTGCCTAAAACTCACGGAATTATCCCAGGGAAAATCAGCCAGAGGTCTGTGGGTGTCCCTGCCCTGCACAGATGGGCAATTAAAAGGGAAAAAGAAAGTGCCCTAAATCAAAAAATAACCAAAGAAAAAGCACAAAGTTAAATCAGGTATCATGTCCATATCTTATTTTGTCTGCCTTCAGCAATGCAACCTTACCTGCCAATCAACAAAGACCAATAGTTGGGGATCAATTGTGTTGTAAAATTCCTTTGTTAGATGATAATTTAAGGGAAATATGGGGCTCAATCGAATGCTTATTCTTATGGTTTTGGGTTTTATTTTTTGCTTGCTTGCTTTTAGTAATTTGTTTGTTTTTAGTACTGCAAATTTGCCAGTTAGACAACCTAAAACAAATATCTGGGTGGTTTTAGTTAATGCATGTGGTTCAGATACCTTGCATCTCTCCAGTACAACCCCCAAAATGACATCTTCCACCTGTTTAGTTGCCACTGGATGCTTGGCCAATTCCAGAAGGAATTGACAGAAGCATTCAAGGTACACTCTCAGATCATCCACACAGGATCTTTGATCCCTAGCAGATGCACGGGACTGGTGGATTTCTCCCCTTCCCAAGGCATCTTTTGAACCTAAAGGATTAGACATTTTTGGTTCTGTAAGCATGATTTTTTTTTTTTTTTGTCATGCCAAATTTAACTATACAGGAAAAGATCAGTCTTTGGTTAAAGATATTTCTCTCTACCACCCTACATACAAAATCAGATTAATTGGTGGTTTGGGGGTAGAATGGATGATCCCTCTCCAGTTTTAGGGGTGGTGGAGAGGCCTGTCAGAGCTCAGGACAGGGCTGGCAAAGCTCTGCTGTGCAGCCCAAAACACCAAAGAACAAAGATGAGCTGAAGCTGCTTCCGTGGTTTCACTTTTGCTGAAGGGCTGCTCAGTGCTGGCAGCAGTGCAGAATCACGAGGGTGGATTAACCTGAGCACTGAATTGTGCTGATCTCCATGCAAGGATCATAAAACATCCAGAGGTGACCTGGCAGGGTGTGTTTATGGCCAGCTGAGGAAGCCAGGGTGATGTTGCACCCCTGGGTCTGTGGGGAAAAACCTGATGGCATTCCTTGGTTTGAAGTGAAGGTTTGAAGTGTCAGACTGGCCTGCTAGGTAAGAATGATTTGGTCTCAAGTTTCTGCTGTTGGATAAAAACACTTTGGAAAAAAAAATAAAAATTCCTTAGATGAGGGCTGGCTGGAGGTGTCCAGCTGTAAGGTTTGGTTTAGGGGCTGAGGGCCTGGTGAAAAGGCAAATCCCTTCTTTTCCCTCCTCAGGTGATGCACAAACTCCTCCCACCAATCCAGGCTATAAATCACTGTGTTCTAAAGCTGTTACTGGAGATGATGTGAGCCGTGTGCTCCAAACTTCCTCCCTGGATTGGGAAATGCTCAAACCTCCCAGCTTTTAGCCAGGAAAGGATTCATTCCGTTTCAAGTGCCCCTGACAGGCTGACAAGGGCTCAGTGCTTTTATATCAGCTTATGGACAACATTCTGTGCAATTCAGCTGCAGGAAGGACTCAGAGCTCTCTGGAATTGCATTTCTCTCGAGCTGATAAAGCAACAACATCTTTAAGGGGAATAGCTGCCCACAAACAAGCAGAGAGCAGCAAAGCAGGGTGTTTCAGGAGCAGAACTCTGCTGCCTTCCCCAGGATGAACCCCTGGCAGTGTGGAAATGCTTTCCCACCCCCGTGGCCTCGCTGCCCAGCCGCTGCACTTGGGAGGAGAGGCAAAACGCAGCTGGTTTTCTCACCAGGCCTTTTTGTCCTCCCTGGGAAGTGGAACAGCTGGGAGGAAGCGTTCCCATGGAAACCCCCGGCTCTCCAAAGGGCACAAGCTGTGGCTGCTCTGAGTAATTCTGTTCACATCTTCCTCAGCGCCATCCCCGGGCACCAGCAGGTCCCTGCCGGTGGTTGCCTTGGCAATGGTGTTTTCCACGTTGTGGGCAGCCATGGGCACGTTTGCAAGGCCAGGCAGAGATTTCTGCACCCCTTGGAGCATCTGCTGAAATCTCAGGGCCACGGGTTCCTCTCTGAGCTGTTCCCTGCCTAATGGGAGTGCTCAGTGCCCACAGAACTCCTGGGTGTGTTGAAAAATTCTCTTTCTGAAGGTGATGCCATTTAAGGGGCGGCTCTAAGTCCTGAAAAATGAGACAATCGATGGGAAATTTGGTGTGGGTTGATTTAATAGTTTCTCTGCTGCCTCAAAAGGGTTAAGCTATTGTTTGAGTACCTGAAACCTTGTTTTATCATTACATGTCAAAATTATTGACGGATACCCAGCTTCCCTTGATATGCAACAAATCTCTTCTCTTTTGATTCAATAAATTTTTTTTAGCCTGTTGGTTTTCCTCTGCTGGAGTTGTGGCTTTATGAGGCACCATAACAACAAAAAACACCAGCAAAGACTTCTGCAGTTCACAGGGAGTCTGATGTAAACTCTGCTGTATTTGTGGGCTTTCTATATAAAGTGTAACATCCAGTAAAATAAAAATAAATGGATGCTTGCTATGAGTGCACTGGAGTGGAGGTGGAGAAAGGGAAAAGGACATTTCCTTCCACTAAAACTGCAGCAATAATTTAGGGAGGCAGAGAGCATTGCTCAAGGTTTTTTGAGCTTCATTTTAATGGCTAAGGGCAGTCTGGTGTTTCTTATTCCAATTTTTTTTTTTTTTTCCAGAGTGTTTGAGGGTGATGCCACTTCCTCACTAGAACATCTCTCATTTCATGCTGAGTTCTCTGGGGAAGGAAAAGTGGGAGAGAGGGAGGGTTCAAAATAATAAACCCCAGGTGGTCTCCAGAGCTTTTTTGGCTGTTTTATTTGTAGGCATCTCCAGGTGACAGAGCTCTAAGAGAGGCTGCTCTAAGAGAGCACGGAGCATTTTGAGGCAGGAGTGAAAGGAATCAGGGAGATTTGTCTTTCCAAGCAAACTGTGGGTCTGCTGATAAATAAAACTGGATACTGAGGGATGAAAGAAACAACAGGAAGAACCATAAATTCCATAGGAATTCCACTGAGTGACACAAGGAAGAGAAAAAGGGGGGCACACATTGGAAGGGGTCTGTACTGGGTGATTTGGGAAGTCTGTACCTCTCAAGTACCTCAGCCAGTGGGAAAGAGAGAGGGAAATGTGGCTGGGAAATTGGGATAAAAAGGAGGCTGCATCCTCTAAAAATGTGAGAGACCCCACGGGGAATGTCCCAGGGCCTCTCCCTGTACTGGAATAAAGCTCCAGGACTCCTCTGTCTCCTGTTTGGGCACAAAGCCCTGGTGTTTGTGGGTTCATTCTCCTGACACCTGGCACTCCTCAGACATTTCATGGCATCCTCCACAGGCACTGAGATTTCAGAGAATGGGGAGGAAGGAGTGCCCAAGGCCAAGATTTGTGCCTTTTCATTCCCAAAACTTTTCAGCAGGCATTCTTCTGTGGCAATGAGATAAGTGGAGAGAGCCTTCCATTGAGAGGGATGAGCAGCTTTTCCCTCTGAGACTGGCTCATCTTCCAGAATTAGTCTGTGGGAAGGGGAGAAAGGAGTTATAAGTCCCACATCCAGCCAGCAGCATAATTAAGGCAGGAGGAGTGAAATGAATAACGGAGTGGATGGGTATGAGTAAGTGTCAGGAGATTTTTGTATCGAGGTGCCAGACACTGCTTCCCTCACTTTCCCAGAGTCCTGTCTGCTGTGAAAGGAGTGTCCAGGATACACAGGAGTGTGGGATAATGTCCCTCCCCTCTCCCTGGAATCCCAGCACCCATGAAATGCCTGAGGAGTGCCAGGGGAGCTCGTGGCTGCTGGAATCCCCCTGCCAGGATGAGCAGCTCTTTGGAGGGGCAGGGGTTTCAGTCTGCAG
>VZUI01066644.1:0-207602 GCA_013401135.1 Cettia cetti | reverse complement strand
CCCCCCCCCCCCCCCCCCCCATATGTCATACAGAGAAATCTCCTGCACAGAAAAAAAATGAGTACTTACTGTCTGTGGCTGCCCTGTCCATGAAATGTTACTAGCAGAGGAATAAATGCAATGCACTTTTCAGAGGTCCTTTTGCCAACTATTGGGAGATGAATGCTTTCAAGTCAATGCTGAATATTGTTCCGTCCAGATCTGATGTTTTGTGTTTGTTCTTTTCCATCTGGGAGTACACAAAGTAGAGATAGATGTGAGAGAGGAAAATGGTGAATGATGTTAGTAAGATCTGCTTGACAGAGAATTAGAAATGTCAACCCTTTAATAAATACATATAAAAGGCAGGAGGCTTGGGTTTACACTACCACTCACTTTTTGATGAGTTGGCAAGAGAATCTTCCTTAAACAAAGCAGAGGAGTAATTTAGTGCCTGACAGGCAACCTCTTCTGACACTGTGTTGTCAATCTATAAAGAACTTTTTGGGCAGATATGATACTAGAAATAATCAAGCTTGAAGGTGATAAACTAACACAGGCAGAAACATAAACAGATTGTCTTTAGACTTTCAGATATATAGAAAGAACCACCTGTGCTATGCAAGCAGCTGGGTGGCATAGCTTGAATTAAAGAATCTAATTTATTTCCTCAACCCTCTTTATGTTGGTCTGAGGATTAACATAATGTTTATTTTTCCAATCATATCCAGAATAAAACAGAATTAGAATATGCCTATGCCTCAAACAATACAAAATTAATCTCTTTAATGAAAAAAAAAAAAAAACAACCCTAGTTTATGCCCTTAAAATAAGATTTGTATCTGAGTCAGCAGGCTTGATGTTTGGGATAACTATTCTATGTTAAATGTCCATGCACAGATACATCCACCAGGTTGAAATGACATAACTATGCAGTGTTTTTTTCTGCTGTTGCTACATAGACAAGTTCATGGCCTGACTCACAGTTAAAGTCAGTCAGGAGGAATCTTCAGAGTCTGAGATCAGGGTGATTTTCTTTATTTTCTTTTGCTTTACACTTAAAAAGAAAAAAAAAACACAAAACCTTGACCTTGAAATAAAGCTTAAAAGCGTTCACTAAGTTTTGATGAGTACATATTAGATAAAGACATTCATGTCCCTGAATTGAAAGTATACTTCAGTTGTCTTGTGTGACTTTCTCCTATAAAGGTTCATAGATCAGAGGTATTTCTGACTTAAAATATAAACCTATATACATTTCACTTTTAGTTATGGTTGTTTAACCTATCAGTAAATGTTTCCAATGGCTGTGCTTGTTCTTCTGATCTGTTTTTCAAGAAGCAGAGCCAATTTTGTGGTTTTCTATATGCAACTCTGAGAGACAAAGTCAGATAAGGTATTATTGAATGATTAGGGAAATAGAATAGGCAAATGTTCTTTAACGGAAGAGCCATACATAACTGGTTATAAAAGCATTGATTTTTAGCTTGATTACAGCATGAAGCTGCTATCTCATAGATTCTGCCTCACTTATGAGAGTATAATTAGAGTAGTGTGTCACCTATAAAGATGAGTGGATGTACATTTCATTATTTAAGATGTCCCTTCTCACAGAGTGAGAATGTCAACAACATCTATGTTCAGAGATATGAAAATAGCTTCTTCCTAGTGATAATGTTTACAGATTCCATCTGTATATCTATCTGTCCACCAGACAGAAAGAAATGGAAAAGTGTTAAGAAGTACAGGAAGAGATATCACAAATATGCATAGCATACATGCTCTTAATAAAGCCTATTCTAACTCAAAATTCTCTTCTGAATCATTCAAACAGTATTGATGTTGAGCTTTATTAAGAGAAGTTTAGAGTGCATCGCCCAGCTGCTTCAAGGAAGGATAAAAAATACTTCAGAAAATTCTCATCTATTATAATATTTACACTAATTCAAATTATAGGTTATTCCAGGGAAATAGATTCCTAAATTTTAGGATGCAATGTTATTACTCACATTTACTATATATATAAAAAATTACCTTTTCTTGAAAGTTTCTGTAATTAGCTGCACTTACAGCTTTCTGTGTGTGTATGACTGCAATCCCATATCAAGCTCCTGAGATCTGCTTTTTTAAATCATGCCCGAGGAACATAGAAGATAATGTAGAAGCATAGAACCTTTTAGGCTGTAAAACACCTTTAAGTTTATTGAGTCCAACCTTGACCCCTTCACTGCCAAGTCCACCACTAAACCATGTCTCCAAGTGAACACATGCTTTAAATACCTCCAGGGATGCTGACTGACCCATTTCCCTAGGCAGCCTTTTCTAAAGCTTGAGCATCCTTTTTGCAATGAAATTTTCCTTAATATTCAATCTAAACATTCTCTACCACAACTTGAAGCCATTTCCTCTTGTCCTACTGCTTGTTACTTGGGAGAAGAGGCCAATCCCCATCTTGCTACAACCTCCTTTCAGGTAGTTGCAGAGAGAGTGATAAGGTCCCCCCAGAGCCTCTTTTTCTCAAGGTTAAACAACCCCAACTCCCTCAGCTGCTCCTCACACGGCTTGTGGTTTATACCCTTCACCAGCTCCATTGCTGTTCTTTGGACTCCTTCCAGTCTCAGCAATTTTTAGGAAGTGAGGGGCCTAAAACTGGAGAGAGGATTTGAGGTGCAGTCTCACCTGTATCTAGGAGAGAGAGATGATCTCTGCCCTAGTCTGTCTGGCCACAGAATTTTTGATACTAACCAGGATACTATTCATGCATGAGCATGTATTTAACTTGAACAAGTTTTTACCTGCTCTGCAGTGGAGAGACTGAATCCATTCCAGCAATTACAAAGTAGAAAGGAGAAATCACCAATTAGTGGAACCATGAACCACTATTATGCTTGAAATTGGCCATTCCCCAAGAGCAGGCTTTCTCTTACTGTAACTGAATCACTTGTCTGCTCACATCCCTCCTCTACTTGGTTTATTTTTTGCTCTATTGAGCGAACCCTTTTAATGATCTTGGGAAATCTGTTTGAGATAACATTTAGTATTTTATCCATGTACATTGCCAAAACACTTTCTGAAAAGCTCTAGGGCTTTAGATTGCTGTCTGTTTCTGATGCTCTGGTGCGCAGGGCTTGCAGGCACTCATTGGCTGCACAGAATATGCAGCTGCCTTGCAAATGGTGATAGACCTGATAGCGTGAGGAGACACTGGAGAGAGGTAACAACACCTCAAGGGGTTGGTGATCAGAAAGGAACTTGGAGACCAAAGAAATTTAGAAACTGTCAAAAAGCCTGCTACTGTGAGTGGAGAAGAAGCAGAGAAGATGCTGAGGTGAGAAGCCACCCTTTCCAGAGAGTGGATGGAAAGGTTTGCCTGTTTTTCCTGCATCAGTGGAAAATGATCTGTTTACTTTTAAGAGTACTATCACCAATTTTCTATGGTAATCAAAACCAGAGTAATTTAATTAGCTAGCTCCTTTTTCATTGTCCTACACTATTCAAGCACCTTTACATGCCACATTGGGTATCAGTTAATTTTAAAATTTCTGTCTTATTGTTCAGTCTCATGTTGCTTGAGGAAATTTTATTTTAACACCCAGAAGCTCTACATCTGCCAATTTTACCCAACTTTAATAACATTATCTTCAGTTTCCCCCCTTTTTTTTTTGCACAGGGAAATCTCTGCAGCCAAAAGAGAAATGCAAAACCTGCAGGCTGAGATTCTAAGCTTACTGGTCTCTCTCAATGAATTTCCCTATTATTCCCATTATTCTTAAAGAAAGATAGTTACTGGTCAGAGAGGTTATTGTTGTCATGAAATAGGTCAGGAACAGCTCTGAAGCAGTAGTGGCAGTGTACTTTGTTTTCCGTTGTGCACAACTTCAGCCTCTTTGGTGAAATGAGATGCCTTTCTCATGCCCACCAAGAAATGTTATTTTGGAAAGGCAAGATTGTTTTGCCAGAAGTTGTCAAGAGTATATGGCAATAATATCATGCTCAGTGCATAAGACAGGGAACAAAATCAAGTGTTGGTCCAAACACAGGTCTTGCATGTGGAATAAATGTTGATATTTCTAAATAGCTTTTATATTGTCAAATTTTAGGGGTTTGGGCATATTAAAAATTTAATCATAGATTAGTATGAGCAGTTTTGATAAAGCCTTCATAAATTTTAAGTCTACTAAGAAGAAGAAATGTTATTTCTTTGTTTTTATGTTGTATGGAATTTTTAAAATCTTTATTGTGAAATGGATACATTACACCAGGAAGGGAAGATAGCTCTGATATAACACCCCTATCTGTGGGCATCTGCTGTTTCAGAAGTGACTGAAATCAAAATAAAAAAATATTCCAAAAGCTTTTAGATATTTTAAGGTAAAATTTACTTCAGTACTGCCATGTAATTAATGAAAAAATATTAAAAATAATATAAATTTAAAAGCAACTTAAAAATTCTTTAAGACACTTCAGGGAGGAACACTTCTCAGAATGGAATATTAGTTGAAATCAATACTGTCTTGTCAAAAATAGTTTTAAGAACTCCAAGTAAATGAAAAAAATTAAGACATGTTAAACCACAGTATATTTTAATAGGTTTTACAATTTTTTTTAATTTCTATATGGTCAACAGCAGTTAATTTTAAAAAATGCTCAGCTATCTGGGGTGTGTTCCTCTTTTACCACTGTAAATCACATTTGCTGCAAATTGTGGCCCTTAATAAATTGTTTCCAAGTTCTGGTACATCTGCTAGCTTGGGAGCAGACAGTAGTGAGGCTGGTCTCTAGGCAACTTTAATTATGTTTTCCATTCACATGATGGAAGATCTCAGCCATCAGATGCCACCTGCTGTCATTTTTATTTCTAGTCATCTGAACTCTTGTTCAGGGCAGAAAAAGGAACTTTAGCTGTCACACTTGTAAGGTGCAGTGTCATGAAAACTCTGCTGTTGCATTGTACTTTCAAAGCCAGAACCAAGCACCCAGAGCATGCACTCACTCGATTGACTGTGCTTTGTTCGGTAATAACAACCAGGACTTTTTGTTTTTATTTCTGAAAAACCAACACAGTTTTGACTTAAAACACTGGAAAGTATTATTTTTCATTTTCAAAACAATTCTTTCTGATTCTTGAAGTTTCTATTCATTTTTCTGGCATCTTTTCTTTTTATTCTCCCACTTCTAATCACAAGATGGATTGAATACCAATGTGAAATTGAGCAATAGAACAGAGAAATGAGGGAAGGTTTGTGTGAGTCTCATTAGGAACATTCTGCTTGGAGAACTATGGTCATGTTGTGTGAGGTATTTTGTTCACACAACCTATTTTCTGTGGGTCTATGTAGACCATTAGGCAGTCAGTGGGGTTTGATTAAGTCCATTCTAGTATGTGAACATCAGGTAAAAAACAGAACATGTTGAAAGTGTTAGCTGAGATTTTGGGTGGGAATTCCTCCTTCAGTAACTGCTTAACATTTTAATTATTTCTTTAGTTTTTGATTCAGTGAATCATATCTTCCAGAGGCATCTAGTAGATCCCCAGGGTCTTGGTACTTAGTCCAGATCAGCAGCAGAGGAATCTATTGGGTTGCACCATGTTTCATTAGGATATTTGTTACCATGCAACATGGACACCGTGGTTGCCCACTAATGTTGAAATTAGTTTCTGTTTGAAAATTTGATATTTACAAACATGTTCTTTTCTTGTAAGCTTCCAAATAGAAAGGCTGTTTTAGATGCAACATATAAGTAATGTTTCTAAAAATTATAAGGGTTTTAGCTGCTATTTTAACTTGGTGCATCATTATCTGAGCTATCAGTGTACTGACTCTGAAATAGTCATTTATCTGAAGAATACTTTAAGATTTTTTTAATACCCTTAGATATGTTTGAGTGACAGATTACTAGGAAAAAAGGTACAGAGAAGGTTTTCAAGAGAATGCAATTTGAGATCCATTTATCTCCCAGAACTTCCTTTTAGTTATCAAAATTATAGGTTCCATGGAGCAGCTGAAGGTCTCCTGTTCTGAAATACACTGTATTATAAATCCACTATTAAAAAGGTGTAAAAGTTTTGTGACCCCCAGATCTG
This sequence comes from Cettia cetti, assembly GCA_013401135.1. Lineage (NCBI taxonomy): Eukaryota > Metazoa > Chordata > Aves > Passeriformes > Sylviidae > Cettia > Cettia cetti. Next base: position 201,538 of record VZUI01066644.1, on the reverse strand, counting down.
GAATTTACTTCAGAGCAGTGTTTGAAACATTCCATTTTGGAAGTTTGTTCAAACTCAAACAACCAAACTCTGTACCTGAGCACTGAGGCATCCTTGTGTAATAGCTTATTACCAGCCTCCTAGGGACTCACTGGCATGAAAGGCACTATATAAGCTTAGAGGGATTTTTTTTTCCATGCCCCATGTGTAGTTTAGATGTCATTTGTAGTTACTGTGTACTGGTAGTTTACTTCAAACGAATGCTGATCGAGGCCTGAGGAAAGGATCGAGTTATGTGCTAAAAAAAAGGCAAAAAAAAACCCAAAATACTGCTTTGCTGTTCTACTGAGATACAGCTGTGCTGGCTGCCAAATGCACATTCCTAGTTTGAATTCAAAATTGATTGCTTTAGCCTGTAGAGATAAGAACGAAGTCAGATCATATTTGTTTAAATATTTGGTGTTTTTTAATAAAATATTTTTTAAAATATTACTGTACTTTAGTCTTTCACAAGAGTCAATAAAATAAAAACCTGTTCATTCACCTGAGGAGAGCTTGTACAAGCATGCTTACTTTTGAGAATGTAGACCAGAATACAATAGTCTTCAAATACCTCCAGAGAATAACAGTAAAAAGAAAAGGATGCTTCACAGTGTTCCACAGATGATGAATTATTTCATCAGCTTAGCCTTTTAAAATCTGTTACAGATTTTTTCAAAAAAAGTAAATGGATAGGGTTCTCAGAGGTACCCAAATCTTTGAATTGCACTGTATTGGGGTGGTTTAGAGGAGCTCTTTAAGAAGATCTAAATATCAAATATGTCTTCAAAATTTTCTGAAGAAACTGGTTTTTTTTGGAAAATCCTCTTCTTAACTAACATGAAAAAGAATACCCAACAGGAAGAAAGGAACATATTGCTGTTGTTTTTAAGAAAAAGATGCAATGAATATTGTAACCTGATTTAATACATTATGTTCTCAACCACACTCCCATAGTTTAAAAGTTAAACCCTAGACCTGTGTAAATTAAAAATGAATTATACAAATTTCTCATTGTCTCAAATTGCACTGGTATAGCTCATTGGTCAATTCATTTTTGGTGTTATTTTCCATTGAGTTGAGAAGTTATGTGTTAATAATGTCTTATAGCAGGTAACCAAATGATCAGAAGTCCTGATCAGTTTTTTTTTTTCCTTCTATAAGATCTACCAATTGTTCATTCTTTGCAAATAGGTCATTTACCTAATTGAAATGTGTAAGTGTAAATACCATATACTTTCAAAAGTACTTCCATTGTCCAAGGTCCTACATAACCTCCTCTGGATTTTCTGTAAGTCACTCCAACCTAGCTGGATAAATATGGCTTTAGAAATCAAATGTGAGACACCTTGGCTTGAAAAGAATATCCTAACACTATTTACATTTTTTATGTTAATGTGTGCTATTGAAATCAATTAATAGTAATTTTTCTTCACTTTAAAAACAAAAAAAATACATAAGATTTACATTATAAGATTTTCTTACTGGAAAAATTGCCCAGCTGTTTACTATATTTATTATATATTTCAGATGATGGGAAAACACATTGATTCTTTCAAAATAAATTATGCGTTTAAAAACATATGAAAATATGTTGCCCTAATAAATGACAACTTATATGAAAAAAGGAAATAAAGAACTTGAGACCTTTATTTAGATCCAGTATGTTATTGTAAATGATGCCGTCAATTTATTTATTTTTTTTTTAACCTCCAGCAATGGAAGATTATTGTGATAAATGATTCATATCGTTGCAATATATACCTTTCAAAATTTCCATATCTGGCAACTAATAGGCACTTTTTGAAGGCTTCAATAGGCTCTTTTGCCAGATAACATGGCTGGAAGCTGCTTCATGATTAATTTCATCTAAATGTGGTAATTATCATCCTTTGAAGTAATGCCTGCAGAACATGCTTTCACAGAGAGTTAGTGGAAGCAGAGGATTAACCCAGAAATATTTCAGTTCAGAGCAGTATATCACCCAAGTAGAAATATATTTTCTTCCAAATTTTTCAAGATTATTAGACTACTTGGCAGCCATTCACATTACCTTATCTCATATCAACTTCTCCACAGCAATTTAGAAAGCATCAGAAAAAGAAGCAACTTTGTACTATTAGCAGTAATGGGATAGTCTTGGGTTTGCAAGCAATTTAATTTGACAGCTTCTGCCCTGAAGTATTTCTTATATTAGTGTTTAAGAGCACAATTCATTTATCACTCATATATGTTTTGGACATAAGCATTATCCTGCCTATATTCCAGGCACACTATAGCTTATTGGAGAGGATGCTAATTTCCTTGTAACCATCCAGGGGAGTAACTTCTACCACTGCTCTATGCATGCCTTTGCTCCTGCCTCACAGGATCCCATGAGTAATTTCTTGGTTGTACAGGTGAGACTAGTGAAAAAGGTATGTGAAGCGCCAAGAATGTTTCTAAAAATGCCTGATTTTTTACCCAGTTAAAAGCCCTGAGGTAGAATACCACCAAGAATTATAATGGAGAGAGAAGCTAACTCTGAGTTTTTCTGCACACTTATATCACCTCAGTAAAAACTCAAAATCTCTCAGCCATCAGAAAAAAAAGGCCTGCAAAAAAGTTGCACAAAAATCCTACCTTAAGTGAGACTGAACAGCCTAGTTAAGTCTTTCTGGTAGATTGCCTGGACACGCTGCACTGTGATTCAGCTAAGTCATTTCAATTTTATTCAAGTCAACCAGGGAAGAATTCTGCCTGCTCTTACATGGACCATATGTGATATATTTCTATGTAGGACCAGCATGTTTTTAGCTCTACAAAGGTGTATCAAGCTCTGAGGGTTGACCAACAACCACCCAGAAGTGCCTTAAGAATAATTAGCAGGATGGCTGATTGGAGGTGTTTTGAAAAAGCAAGGAGGTTTTAATTAAAGTAAAAATAACAAACTAGGCAGAACAAAAGGATAAAAGCCATGCACAGTGTCCCTTGCACCTGCTAAGACACACCAAAAAGCATTGAGAGACTCTCTGCTCTCTCTTAAGTATTTAACTTTTTAGAAGGGGCTTATATGTTTGGTGCTCAATAGAAAATAGCTACATTACTTGAAGAATAGCTAAAGAGTCTGACAGGTGCCTTTGTCCTAGCACTGGGCCAAATTTCAGTGAGAAAAGCGTAGAAGTTTCTAGTTCTTCTTCCTTAAAAGTTCGGGGGTGAAATTGAAACTCTTTTCCTAATATGGCAATACCTACTCGAGTGCTGGGGTGCACTGCAACACATATGTAGGACTAAGTTTCTCCAGGTTCAAAAAGTGTTAGACAGAAAATCTAAACTAGTCCCCAGATGTGTGATTGCCAACAGCTGCAGGAAGAGAATGCCTTTGATTGTGCCTGTTCTTAGGCTGCTGGCACATCCTCCCTTGTGTTTCTGCAGCCTGACAACGTGCACATGGTGAGCAACCATAGTTCAGCCACTGCATGTCAGCCGTGGTAACTCAATCATGTCTCAAACCCCCCCTATTACCACACCAAAATTAAACAAGAGTGTTCAGGGTCACACAGGCTTTCCCCTATTCATACTTAAGGTTAAATTAGTGCCACTGTACCATGAAACAAACAGAAATGGAATGAATCACTGTATCATCCTGATGCACTTTATAGCAAATAAACTGTTTTACCTCTGAAGCACACACTGCAGCTTGCTGTCTACCTTTACCCTTACTATGCTTTCATGCATATGCATTTGGGGTTTTTTTCTCTCTTACAGATAAAAAAGAAGCTGCTGTGTCCAAAGAACCCAAAAGTAAGAAGCTATTATCTCTTTTATATGCCATGCAGTTTCAAAAAAGTGTGTTTCCTTAATCCAAAAACAATAGTTAGTGAATTGTTTAAAATACAAAGAAGAAAGTAGCTACACCGTTTGTAATTGAAAAATGAGGTGCAGACTTCAGCTGCCTCCTACTTTCTAAATGCATTCTTATACTACTTCTAATTGCACACTAGTCTTCGCAGCTGACATTTTGCCTTTTTCTCTTTCCTATCACTGCCTTCAAAAACAGAGGTTTCATAGGGGAGGAAATGTCAAATTGAGGTCTCAGCTGAATGTGATCACAGTGGCAGCAATTTTCATAAATAGGCTGAGGAAGCTCTGAGGAAGCTTGTCTAGGTACCTCTGGTTCCAACAGAGAGATTTCTTCTGCTGGAGGGAGATGGAAATTGTGCTCGTCTGAAAAAATAGCCAAAACATGCTCTGAGAACACAGTATCATTTAAAAGGGAAGAGCTACGTCTTCTTTTCTGCAAATTTGCAAGCGTCAATGCCTCAACACAGTAACGACAGTAAGATAGCATCTTTGGTAAGATTTTACCTGCTCAGCATTCTGTTCTGAAAGTACAGTATATAAGAAAAATTAGGAAAAATGTGGTGCTTCAAAATCTGATTCAAATCCACAATTAAAGAGTGCGCTGACTCTCATTTCCATGTAGGAACTTCTGTGACTTCTGTGACAGAACAATCTCCTGCCACCCTCAGTTTTGCAGCAATTTATTAAAAGATTTATTTTGGCAACGAAAAAAATGCTTATAATTGGGTTCTTATGCAAATTTTCAAAAACATTTCATAGAATTACGCTACAAGTAATGTCCTGTTAGTGAAATAAGTACCTGTTTTCAAGCAGGTCTTACAGAACCTATTAATTTGGATGCATAATTCCTCAGAGAAACATTCAAGTGCCCTAAGCGGGCCTACAGGAGAGCTGGAGAAGGACTTCTTACATGGGTATGCAATGACAAGACAAGAGGTAACGGCTTTAAACTGAGAGTAGGTTTAGATTGGATAGTAGGAAGAAATTCTTTACTGTGACAGTGGCGAGGTGCTGGAACAGGTTACACAGAGAACTGTGGGTGTCTCCTCTCTGGAAGTGTTCAAGGTCAGACTGGATGAAGCTTTGAGCAACCTGGTCTCATGGAAGATGTCCCTGGCTGGCAGAGAGTTTGGAAGGAGATGATCTTTAAGGTCCCTTCCAACTCAAACCATTCTGTGATTTCTTTCATGGGAGAATTCCACAGCAGCTGTCACAGCAAAACTTCCCATCTCCATCACATGAGTGAAATATGCAGAGTGAAATTTGCAGCTGAAAGTAGATCATGTAAAGATGCACAATCATTAGCACTTAAATAATTTGTGAATAACAAACTGAAAATTATATGCTTGCAAAAGCCAGTTTAAATTTTGGGCACTTCTGTTTCAATGCTACTAAAAAGTTATATAAAAATTAAGTAAATTACAGAAATTTTTAGTCAAACATATCCTTAATTTTATTTTTTCTCAAAATTGCTCAGATATTAAATATTTAAAATCAAAATCTTTGTATAATAGAAAGAATCTTAACTTTGTTTTAACAGATGTTATGAAAAAAAAGTTTAAAAAAATTCACTGTCAAGCATACTCTAGCTGAGAGCTCAGAAGGGGATAGGGGATAAATGAAAGAGTCCTGCAATGTTGTATTAGGTCCATTTGACACTTATGGAACATGTGTGTTGTATCTCTTACTTCTGCAAAAAACAGGCACTCAGAAAAGTGATGTTAAGTTAATTCTTCAAGGTCTTCTACAAATTTCCCTGAAGGAGGGGTGAGGACCCCAAATAATTACAATGCAGTGATAATAACTAAGTTAGGATATAATTATCAGCTGTGGGCTTTTAAACGCATGGAAATAAAGCAATCCAACACATGAAAACTATGTTTTGTTTTCATTCTGTTTCACAAGACAATATGATGCATCTTTTACTAACTTCTCAAAAGACTGGAGGGGAAGGACCCAAAATTACATTCCTGATTTAGCCATGTTCTTTTTCATTGTAATAATACAGTGACAGATGTGAAGGATTAACTAACATTTTTTGGCATTCTGTAATTCAGCTTATGATTAAAATGATTAGTTATTTCCTCTAAAGATATGAAAACATGAATTTTAATTTAAAAAACCTTCTAGTTGATACAAAAAATCCTTTATGACCATTGGTGGAGTTTAGCTTATGGATATTTGTTAAACCATTGTGGTTTAAGTACAGTTTGCTGTGGTAGTTCCTGAGGATAAAAGCAATTAACTAAATACTAATAAAGAATGAACAAATCTAGTAGGTTACTTAAGTTCTTCTACATGGGGCTGAGATTCCCCAAATTCACTTGTGGATGCAAATACCATTCATCATTAGGACCTTCATTCCACAAGGACATGCTCTACAAGCAAAGACAGCATAATGCAAATGCTTCAGGAGAAAACCAAGAACAGTTAAGTGGCCCGAGAGGGCACATTTCTCTGCTAGGAGAATACAGCAATTGCTCTTTCAGTTGCAGAATCAAACATGAGGACACTCTCCTAATGCTCCTCCATTCTTCAGGATGGAGGTAGATTCCTGGTACAGCCAAGTCTGTGGATGTACTTTGCAAAAATAGCCCAATTTCAGCTCTTCTCACTAGGGCCAGTTTCAGATTAGGGGAAAGGATGCCACTGTGAATAGCTGTGGGATCCCCTGAAGTACCACTGCTGAATTCACAAGAGTGAAGCCTCAACAGCTGCCAGAGGCTGCTTCAGGACTTTCTGCTCTGATAGCTGCAAGCTCAGATGCAGAAGCTCCCAGCACACAGCTGCTGCCTGAGGGGCAAGGCCATGTTGACACCCCTACGTGCCTTCTTTCCTCTGCTTTGCCAATAGATACTGAACTAGTAAGCAGAAAAAGCTGAAAGAAGGGGTTCAGTGCCTAACAACCAGAGCTTAGTAGCCCTTCAGCTGGTTACACTGTTGTTGCCTTTGAGTTTATTGAAGACAACTCAGACCTTCTCCCTTTGGGTAATCTCTTTGTTTAATGCTTCAGTTTAAAAAAAAATCCTTGCAGGGGTCCTCACTGGAAGCCTTTCCTAAAGTTTCTGTGGGGTTTTTAAAATATAATGCTTTGTAATAAACAGTCTAATTTTTTAATTTTTTTAAGAGCCAGCAAAAGCTCCTGCAGCCAATCCAGCCATCAAAAAAGCAGCAGCACCAGGTAAAGGAGAAAAATGTTTGCATGCAGTGTATTTCTTGTACTCTTGAGCCAGTTTATTGCATCATAGCACCATCTGCTGGATTGCACATACACCAGTGGGTGTTGTTAGCTGGGGTGCTTTTTTTGCCTGTTTTGCGCTAAATCATTGTGATAATTTGTATGTGAAATATTTGCTAAGAAAAAAGTATTTAGCACTGATTTCTAGCATCATGTTTGATTCTTCTCCCATGGCAGTTATGAAGTTCCATATTGGACCATTATGCAGGGCCTAAGATCCAAAAAAAAAAAAAAAAAAATCTGAATGTAAAGTATGATTTTAAAAGCAATATTTACAGAAACTAGTTTTCATGTGAAACTATATTCAAGCCCTTTGGGAAGATCAGATATTTCAAAGTGCTTATCTCACAGTAGGTTGTCAAAATGCAGCTCTTAGATAATCATAAATATGCACTGAAAAGACAAGCAAACTTTTTTTAAAAAAATAATGGCAACTATTTGAATTTAGATTGCATTGTAAAAATCTAATAAATTTTATTTATGATCTCATCTGCTTCACAGTCATCTCCAAAAATGCCTCATCTCATTTCTGCTTATTAAATAAAATCCAATACAATGAATAACAAAGAAATAGTCATTATATTTGTAGTTTGACTACATTTTACATTAACTATCAAAAATCCCCTCAGTAATTCCCATATAAAAATGTGGAGAGTATAAAACCATAATATTATTGTAGTCAAAATCAGGATAGCTGGTGCTGCACCAGACTCTGTGCTATTGATCTGTGCCTGGTGCTGGCATCCCAGCAGTGGCCAGCCCACACTTCTGCTGCTTCTTGCCTGCAGCTGATCCCCCTATATGGATCTGAGATTTTTTTTTCCCTTTTAGATTGTTTTCTGGCTTTCTCTAATTCAGACCATTTCAATAGTCTATCTCAGAGCTCTCCTCCACTGAAAAAAGGAAGAGTAGAGGTGACTGGGAATTGGTTAAGGATCAATGCAAGCTAGGAACACCTGAGGTTGTCTCTCTCACAGAAGGACTCATAGGCTGGAATTGCAGTAGATGTGGGCTGTTGCAGCCCATATTGCCTGGCTGTACAATGTGCTGTGTGAAACTGGCCTGGAAAGCACCATTTCCCCACCAGTGCTCCCCATCCTTGCCTGCTGCATTTGCTTGACCCCATGTTCACCTCTGCTAACACAATAGGGGTGACAGTGTAAACCACACCACGGCCATGGCTTACAGCTGAAAGCTGTCCTAGGAATGTGTGTGTGGCAGGGCCTTCAGCCTGGATCATTTCAGCAAGTCTGGCTCCACTAACATTTATATTCATGTCACTGATAATTTCTTAAAGCAGCTTTGTTGCCAAAGTGTGTTGTATAGCTAGACCCTTAGAAGTCTCAACAGTACTCTGTAGAAATTATGTTAGAACCATATGCTTATAATTAATTCATTCCACCTGCTTGCATCCAATATTTGTGTTCATGTTTGAAAAATATTCCAATGAGTCTGCTTGTTGACAAGAATGGTGATGACAGTAATCTGCTTAAGATAAAAAAGGGGGGGAAACTGGCATGGCTTCTTATGGAAAAATAGAATAAGTTTGTCTGTTCTGACACATTTCGAAATATCTAGTTTGCCTTAAAAATTATAAAGAGCAGTAGTCTTTGCATTGCACATTTTAGCTTCCCCAGTTCTCTGAAAATTAAGTCACTGCCAGAATAACTCACCATAGCAAAATATTAAATATGCTTGTTTGGCAACATCATAAGTAGACTGTTGCCTATTAGCACAGTAAATTAAATACATTATCCAATTTCATATTTCATTTTCTTCCACATATCTTATTACATCACAACCTGTACCCAAGAATGCCTAAAGCTCAAGGTTTACTCCTCTTAACAGACGGAACAGACTGAGAGCACAGCTGGTCATCTCACAGTGCATCTATATCACATATGTTCCTGATCTTAATGTCACTGGTTGAGAAATCCCTGCCTAATCCAACATGCATTATTTTTATCTCCCTATATGTATCTGTATACAGAGAAAGTAAAGAAAGTGAATATGGAGTTTGGAAGTCTATGTGAACTTCTGGATCTGCAAGCCGACAGCTGCTCTAGGAGACCAGCCTCAATAAATTTCCATTATTTAATTTTGAAAGTGAATATTTTCAAACATTTCCAGGTTTCTCTAACTGAAAAAAAAAATCACCTCTCTGACAATCATCAGAGACTGGACTTGAGATCCCAGTATTTGGCTGTAAAGCAGAATAGTTTCATAGATGTATGCAAGCGATGCTGTTCTAAAGGGAGAAAGCAGAGTTGAAGACGTTTTCTTAAATATCTTTCTCAGTTACCCTGTTTTATGCTGTCACCATTCTAAATCCTGCAGCCATTCCCTTTTTTCTTCTGCACAGTGCATTGTCTCCCCAGCTGTGCCAGCAGAACAAGTCTGAGAGTGACCTACCCTTACAAAACATCTGTCTGTCCTTTTGCCCTGAAGAACAGCACACGTTTCTTTCACAGGATTTCCTCAGGCACCCCTTGTGTGCTGAGCCCAGCAGGCTCTCCCTGAAGGGTTTATCAGGGCCAGGGGTGTAGGTGGTGACTAGCTGCCTCATCCTGACATCTTTTGTCAGGAGAGGGGGCTAGGAGGGAGATCTCCCTCTTATTTCCATCCCTTTGCAGCCTCACACCTCAATCCTTACCATGCTCTGCAGCTGTAGCTGATTCTGTCGGGTGAATGTTTCAGCTGCCACTGGGGCAGAGACATCACACCTCGTTTTAGTAAGTTTGTTGGCTCTGCTTTTTCACTGTGGGAGAAGCAAGTGCATGGGGGTGCAGAACAGGGGGAGGAGCACAGGCTCAAAACATGCAGAGAACATTTCCAGCTAAATAATCATGAGGGTGACTGCATTCCCTGGCAGGCAGCGAGGACCTCAGTGCCACTAATCTCATGCACTCCTGTAGCTAGGGAGAGGGATGGGAACAGTTAATCTGTGAGTCCCTCTCAGGGATTGCCTCACTCCACAGACAAGGCTCCTACACCTTCTTTAAGCACCAGTGAGAGTGCTTTCCCCTGATAATTTGCCTGATTCGAAAACCAGTTCTAACTCTTTTCAACACTGCAAAAATTAAATCGTAATTGCTGCTTAGAATTTCCCTGGAATGGTCTTGAAAATTTTAATTTAATTTCACAGTATGTTTAACAGATTTTTTACTGTCTCTTAACTACCTAATTAGTGGGTTTTAATGCCTAATTTTCCCCATCTTCCTCTCCACACACATGCAAAAAAAAATCTTATTCATCACTCACTTTAGGTTCATAACAGAAACTCTTTTTGAGCACAATTTCCCCCTTAAATATCAATAAAATATAGTCTGTGTCCAGAAAGAATAAAATAAGTATGACAGACAACAGCTAATTTTAAGTGCTCAGATGTCAGCTGCATCTAATCTCCCAAACTGTCAATTGTACTAGAATTATTAGTACTTTATTATGCCACCAATCTTTCTGCTGTTTGTAAGAAACAGAAAGAAGACATTTCTATGAAATTATATAAGAAGTGGGTTCATGAGGTAAGAACAGAATATTAGAATGCAGGCTATAGTGAAAAACCTTGATCAGAGGATGGATTGTATTGGTTCAGATCACTCTGCCTAAAGCAGGAAGAACTACTGATTTTACTGGTAATGAGCACTGTTTTACTTAACAGGGAAGTTATTTTAATTCTTGGTTCAAGATGAATGATTGTAACTAAAATGGCAGCAGGAAAGCAATTGCCATAAGGCTTATGGCAATAACCAATTTTAGTCTATGTAAAAGGGAAAAAACCCAGAAATTTGTGGCACAGTAGGTATATTTGAAATGTAGAAAAGTTTTGTCAAGGAGCTGGATTATTGATTATCTTTTAATTATCACCTGTAGGACAAGTATATAGAAAGATAAAACCATATGTTACAGAAGATTAATAAAATTCAGCATTTCTGTTGAATAATTTAGCAACACAATGGAACAGGAGAACTTATAAAGTATTATTTGTCAGGTTTCTCAGATTCAGGTCTCAAGTCACATGCCAGGGATGTATTTTACTCACAGCACCACACCCTCTGCATCATCCATCAAACTGTGTATTCTCATCTTGAGTAGATATGTGTAGTCAGACCAAGAGGAGAGAGTTCAAAAATCAGGGTCAGCTTTCTGTTACACAGGCTCTGTAAGAGAAAGGAAAAGGGACCTGCCTCTCTCACTCCATAGAGACATAATAAAGTTTTCAATCCTGCATTCTCCTCAGGATCTTATATCTGAGTACCTCTGTGTGGCCTGAGATTTCTCTTTATAAGCAGCCACTGCACCTGGTGAAAACATCTCTGCATGTATTTCTGTTGTACTGATGTTACCAAGAAAATTATTCTGGTAGCTGGAGTAGACAGTTCAATTTTCTGTTCCCTGAAGTTAACCCTCTCTGATATTTTTAGAACATAAGCACATCCGTTCTCAGGGTTTATATACTGGGTTTATAGTCTATCCCTTCAGGGACAAATGTTAGGGGTAACTTGATGAATTCAGTTCAAGCCTTGCAGTTTTTTTCTGTGCAAAATAAATCTTCACTCAAATAGCAGGTGTTTATGCAGCAGTAAACAAACTAATGAAGCCCTACATGTAATAATATTGCTGCTCAGGGTCTTTGGATTTAGATCCTGGATCATTCTGTAGTCCTTCTGAATCACCAAAGCTTTCTTTCCAGTCTATTTTAGCATAATTCTTCTTCTGTCCCATCTTAGCTCTTTGGGAAGTTAAATATCATATCTTCTCTGACTTAGTAATTTTCTCGCTGGTTTCAATGGGGTGGTTCCAGGCTTGCCTGGTTTTGCACAGTAGCTGGAAATTATCTGATCTCAATCCCCAGCAACATATCGAAGGACAGGAGAAACTGGATCTTAGTCCTCAATGGTTTGTCCCAGCATGCTTCCACTAGGCTTTATTGAAGCCTCAGAGCTGACTCTGCTCCTGATCTGCCAGGCATGCATTGTCTCCTCAGCAACTAAAGGCGTGTTGCTGGTGCAGGAGTCTATCACACAGCCACTTAATATCTGCAAGGATCTATTATGTGGATGGAGATGTATTCCACAAATCATTTCAACCCACTGACATTTTCATCCCAGTTGAAGTCTGAGAAAATATTACAGAACATGATGTCCTAAATTGTCCACAGGATTATGTAAGCTGAGCCATTATATGACTCTGAATGGGAAAGGAAAAATGAATTCTTTACTTATGTCACAATAAATGATGCCCTGAAAGGGGAAGAATTTTCTGATGTTAGAAGATTTTACTTTACAGCCATGAACTCTTTACATATAGGATTTATTTAAATAGAGCGTGAAATAGCTTATTTTACACTAAGCTTTCTAATCTGAAATCCAGTTTTTATTCACCAATTTTTTTAATGTTTTTGAGTAAATGGCCTAAAATCCATGATATTTTTACTACTTTTGCTAGGATGTTGAAATTCCCAGTCCCATAGCTTGGCACATTATTTTACATTTACACTTTCCTTAGAGTATTCTCTGTTCCAGGATAATATAGGGTTAAAATAATTTCCAATACTTCCTTTCAGTTTACAGCGTGTGTGAAGACACTTGTCCTTTAAGTGCAGTCTGGTTCCTTTTTTTCTCACCAGACATTTGCTATGCATCAAAGTACTTTTGTATTGCTAACACAAAGACAGCACTACTTAAAGACCAAGGCAGGGGGAGCAAGTTAACTATAAAAACGATTTTTATTCATTGTTACATGAAAGTAACAATAATGTCAATAAAAGAGGGTCAAATAAAGTGCAATTAAAAATCAGAGCTAAAAGGATTATAGAAGTGTCCACTCTTTACAGAAAAGGTATTTTAAGGTGCTTTGCTCTGAGGCTGACAAACTTTCATAGCCCTGAACTTTTTCAATTATTCAAGTGCGCTTTTGGCTAGAACAGGGCTCAATTTCAACAAGGACTTAACATATCTTTAACTTCATCTTGAATTCACAGAATCACTAGGTTGGAAGAGATCTTTAAGGTCATCGAGTCCAACCCATGCCCTTATACCTTAACTGAACTATGGCATTGAGTGCCACATCCAGTCTTTTTTTTAACACATCCAAGGATGGTGACTCCACCACCTCCCCAGGCAGACCATTCCAGTACTTTATCACCCTTTCTGTAAAAAACTTTTCCCTAACATCCAACTTATATTTCCCTCGGCACAGCTTGAGACTGTGTCCTCTTGCTCTGTCAGTTGCTGGAGAAAGAGACCAAACCCCACCTGACTACACCCACCCTTCAGGGAGTTGTAGAGAGTGATAAGGTCACCTCTGAGTGTCCTTTTCCCCTGGCTAAACAACCCCAGCTCCCTCAGCCGTTCCTCACAGGCTTTGTGTTCCAAGCCCCTCTCCAGCCTCCTTGCCTCCTCTGGATGTGCTCAAGCATCTCAAGGTCCTTCCTAAACTGAGGGCCCAGAAATGGACACAGCACTCAAGGTGTGCCCTCACCAGTGCCCAGTACAGGGGAGGAATGACCTCCCTGCTCCTGCTGGCCACACCATTCCTGATCCAGGCCAGAATGCCCTTGGCCTTCTTGGCCTCCTGGGCCCACTGCTGGCTCATGTTCAGCTGCTGTCACCAGTGCCCCCAGGTCCCTTTCTGCCTGGGCACTGTCCAGCCACACCGTCCCCAGCCTATAAAGCTGCAGGGGGTTATTGTGGCCAAAGTGCAGACTCGGCACTTGGACTTGTTAAACTTCATCCTACTGGCCTCTGCCCATCCATCCAACTATTCCAGGTCTCTCTGCAGAGCCCTCCTACCTTCCAACAGATTGACACACACTCCCAGCTCAGTGTCATCTGCAAATTTACTGATGAAAGGCTCAATACCCTCATCCATGTCATCAATAAAAATACTGAACAGACTTGGCCCCAGCACAGACCCCTGAGGGACACCACTGTGACTGCCCCCAGCTGGATGCAGCTCTGTTCACCACCACTCTCTGGGCCCAGCCATGCAGCCAGTTCCTAACCCAGTAAAGAGTGCTCCTGTCCAAGCCTTGGGCTGCCAGCTTGTCCAGGAGGGTGCTGTGGCAGACAGTGTCAAAGGCCTTGCTGAAGTCCAAATAGACAACATCCACAGCCTTTCCTGCATCCCCCAGGCAGGTCACCTAGCAAAGCATTCAAGGGCATGCTTAAGTTTTATTGAATCCAGACTATCACATACACTGCAGATATAATTATCTCTCCAGGCTTTCATGTTTTGGAAGTGGTACGAGCATCACTTTGTGAGCATGGGAATAAATGGGCCTCATCCAGTTCATTGTGATCATTATGAAAATGCCACTTGATTTGCAGGGGAGTAGTGGTGTGGATTAGACATTTCTATAACATGTATGCTTATACTTCATCTGCAATTTATGATTTGATGCCATTGCTCTCTGCCTGTGAAGAAAAGCCTCAGACCAAATATGTGGAACCGAACACAGTTGAATTTCATTCAGGCTTTTCTTTCTTTTCTTTGCAAAAAAATTATTCTTAGCTGTTTCTTAACAAGGTAGCAGATTTCAAACAAAGATACTGATAGAGAGAACTGTCACCTGCTTTCCTCTTCTTCACAAAAATCCATCAGGAAATCTGTTTGTTGCCCTCCCCCAAAGACAATCATATGTAGAGGAGTAAGTATATATGTGTCATGATTTCACCTTGTAAGAGGTTTCCTTGGTGTGTTCTTATTCCAGAAAGAAATGTATTTGTACAGTTCATGATCTTTATAAATCAAAGTCTAAAACAGCAGTGAGGTTTTCTACCATGATCAAGAAAGCAAGAATAGCAGTGAAATATAGCAGAACACATACTCCTTGGGAGCAGGAAACCAGGAAAAATCTAGTTTGATGCAAGACTTTTTCATGTGGATTATCTCAGGTCTAACAAAATGACTGAACTCATTTTGCAACATTTCCCTTCAGCAGAAAGGACTAAAGGGATCTCCTCTTTATCTAACAGAAGGGACTAAAGGAATCTTCTCTTTATCTAAGTGCTTATGTTCACAATATTCTTAATGACAGGATGTCTTGGAGAGCTTTACCACTCTGTCTAATTTAGTTTTAATTAATCGCTATGATATGAGGTTTTGAGAAGTTTTATATATGACTTATGAAACCAAGGTTATAAAACTGTAAGACCAAGCTAACTTTCTGCTAAGGATTCAAGTATTTAAGACACTGCATAGTATGTGATAACGGTAGGCTTGTCTGAAATATTTGTGGTAAAAGACAAACAACAGTACAGAAAGCACCATTTTTATGCAGCTACTGAGTGCAAACAAAATGGTCTTGATTTATTAACATGTGGTTCACCCCACACAACAGCATATCCACTTGAAATGCCATTTATTTAAACTTTTCCAATCTGTGTCATTCCCAACACAATTTTTTATTTTCCAGAACCACTCTTGGACATGAATGCTTTATCTGAGTTAGGAAATACCAGGTGCATGCACATGCTCATACATGTGTGCACATACCTATATAAATTATGACAGGAAATCAATTGTTCTTTCCTTTTGGGTAGCAGAGGGTCACACTTTGTGACTATCTATTCTGGTTCTAAAGATTAAAATACACCTCGGCAAATTTGCCAGTCTAGGTGCTTTTCAGCACTGTTTTTGCTTCAGGGAATAATGTGGCTTAGGGAAGACCTACAGAAGCAGGTTCAGGTTCTCTTCTGTCTCCCACCTTCTCTGGATTGCCTAGGAGTATGCCGCTAGTAGTGAAGCAAAAAACCACATTTGTGTGGTTTTATGGGCATGTTATGCATAACTTTGCCAGCTTACATAAAAAAAGAAGAAGAATTTGTTTAAAACATCAGAGCAAATAAAGATGGTAAAATGTCAAACTAAATCAAATCTCCCATGCATGGTAGAAAAATACTATATTACCAGCAAAACTTCCCTGAATAAAAATATGCTGTACAGTCTCATATACATGCAAAAATGGTTAAATATAAAAATAATGACAAATGCCTTGGCAAATGTCTAATGTGTTTACAGCTGGCAATATCCTTTCATGTGTCCTACTAGCTACTTGAAAGTACAAAAAAAGCAAAGAATAAGACATTGAGATCAAGCAATGATAACTTGTGGCAAACAGGAATGCACTAGGTCTGAAAATTACTGCCATTTATGGCTTGTGCAATGAAAGGTTTCAGTTCATTCCATTCAAATATCAGGACATGAATCACCTGAAATCTTATATCATGTCAGATTTCCCAGAAACGCTTGATGTCAAATTCTATGTTATTCATTTTTATAAATTTTCTCATGGAAAAGGATTTTATTTCATATACCTTTGGTGATAAATCTATTATGAAAGAAGCTCTACAGGCCTTCTCTAATGTTTGCAGTTTGGAGGGAAAAAACTGTGAAATAAAGCTAAATAAATGGATTATTTTTTACTTTGTCAAACACTTGTTGAGTGTTCCTAGGATCGTTCTCGTCCCTGATCTCCTGAGAGCTGAGAGATCTTAGAATGAGAGAGAACTACTCAGAATGCCTCAGAACTACTAAAGACAGAATTACATTTCCTTTAATTTCCAGGAAGCTGTTCCGAACAATAGTAAAAGAGAAACCCCCACAAGACCAGTGAAAATTATAATTTCCAGAACAAGTCCTAAAATATCTGCATGAGAATGGAGAGTCTGAAGAGCACTCAGGCTACACAAAACCAAAGCTGCAGATATTGTTATGGTTAAGAGCATTTAGGAAGCCAAACCAGTGAAGTCCCAAACTTTTGTCTTCTCAGGTTTTGCTATATTTTTCCTCCTTGACCTGTGCTAAAATTGCAACTCAGGGTAGGGTGCCATCAAGAAAGTACATTTATTCAGGCAGTAGATGTCAACTTGCTCTCTATTTCCATTAGTTTTTCATATTGCTGGGAAAATCACAACCATGGCTCTTTTTTTTGATGACACAAACCTGCTCCATGATCATTTCCACTAAAATTTCATTTCTTATATAAAATGTGTCATTTAAGAGCCTACAGTATTTTTAATATTTGTTAGGTAATCAACGCACCAAAATGTGCTTTATATAACTATATTAAGGCTAGGTCCATGATTTAAGTCAATTGTTCTTGATGCTTTGAAATATACATTTTGGCTCAAAGATACTGTTTTTGAGGTTGTAATGTAATTCTATAAATAATTTGGGGAGAAAAAAAGATAAATAACATTTTTTAGGAACTTGGGTGAAAGCTTTATTTTGGAAACTACATTTTTCCTTGAAATATATATATGACTCTTCAGAGAGATTTAAACACTCATGCAAAAAAAGTATTTTATTTCAGATAGAATGGAAATTTTTTGTTTGATATAAGCTTTTTTTGGAGTGGAAATAGAGTAATAACATATTTTGTTTAAAACTTAACAATTGTGGGGTTTTTCATATTTAAGATCAGTCTTTCCTTTCAAATATTAATTATTTTCATAGCTTTGTGTGAAGTATATGGTTTTTATTTGCCCACTCCGCAGTCATTATTAGCATTGATTACAAATTAATATTTAATGGAAATATTATTCATAATCATGTTGTTGATAAACATATTTAACTTTATGTTTGCAGTTCTTATTCAATTGAATGTAGGTCACATTTATGAATAAGGTTGCTTTTAGTGAGGGTACAACAGTCAGAATCACTTTGAACATGGAACTTTATATCTTGATTCTAAAGTGGAAATTGTTTAAACATTAATGTTGCTCAACTCTATACCACAGCTTTAATACAAATATAACCTATAATAAGCCTGGAGAAAATACAGCCATCAGATACTGGTAAGCAATGAGCTTGCATTTAAAAGTATTCAATTTGAGTCCTGTGTGCAGTCTTGAGAACCACAATATAAGGGTATAAAGTTGTTAGGGAGCATCCAGAGGACTGTGAAGATATTTAAGTGTCTAGGGGAGAAATCATATGAGGAGTAGATGAAGTTACTTGTTTTGTTCAGCCTGAAGAAGAGGAGACTGGGGTAGACCTCGTTGTGGTCTGCAACCTCCTCATGAGGGGAAAGAGAGTAGCAGACACTGATCTCTCTTCTGAGGTGACAGTGACAGGACCTGAGGGAATGGCCTGAAGTTGTGTCAGGGGAAGCTTAGGTCGGATATTGGGAAGAGGTTCCTCACCCAGAGGGTGGTTGGGCACTGGAACAGGCTCCCCAGGGAAGTGGTCACAGCACCAGCCTGACAGAGTCCAAGAAGCACATGGACAATGCTCTTAGGCACAGGGTGTGACTCTTACGGTTATTCTTTGGAGAGCCAGGAGCGGGACCCAATAATCCTTAAGAATCATAGAATCATAGAATATCCTCAATTAGAACTCAATTATATCCCTTCCAACTCAGGATATTCTATGATTTGATGATTCTGTGGTATATCTTGTGATCAGTCAGCTCAGATACTCTTGAATTTAGGAAATGTTCCTATGTGGATCCAAACTTGCTCAGCACAACCTTTCCATATGCTGTTTAAAAGCATCTGCAGGCAGAAAAGGCTTAACTATTTTTTAGCTACTGTGAATGTCAGCACAGGCTGGTAGACGTTGTTGAGCATCTATCTGTGGCAGGCTGCCCTGCTCCTTCTGTGAGGGGGTGTTAAAGTGCATTTTTGCAGCATGGAAAGAGGTATTACAGAAACTACCACTAAAAAATAGGTGTGCTGAAGCCCACATAGTTGGGTTTCAGACCTCCATTTAAACCACCCTGAAGCAAAACTACAGTTGTTTTAACCTACACAGTTTCTAAGGTTTCCTTTTAGCACCTTATTATAAAAGATGAGTCCTTTGCTCTCCCTTATTAACAGCTAATCTGACCTTGTTTAGGGGGAAGGACTCACTTAACTAAGAGTCCATAGGAATGTGTCATATCTGATGGCCAATAATAACATGAAAAATGTTTGTCCGAGGCAACCAAACAAAGCATTACAATAAAAGAAATGTACACTTTACTGTTTTTTTCTTTTTCAGAACCACATAAAAAAGAAAAAAATAATGGAAGCTAGTGAATATTCTCTGCTTTTTATCTTACTTTTAAACTATCCTAATATTTTAAACTAATTCTTGTCAGAAGTCAATATTTAATACTTCTTAAATATTTTTTTACAGACAAAACAGCAAAGAAGGAAGCAAAAGTACATGGTAAGTCCTATAAAAGACTGTAAGTTTTAGAGTCTCATTTATCTGATTTTAAGTTGAGACAGGATTAAGTAGAGGGATTAAAAAAAATAAAGCCATGAATACAATTTTGCTGGTTTAATTAAAGTTACTTAAGCAATTGAATGATGTGGAATCAACCATTCGGTCTTCTGGAACAGAGATCTAATTAAATGTTGAGAAGAACAAAAGGGTAAGAATTTTTTATTTCAGCTTTTAAAAGGTTTGTTTTTTCAAAGAAAATTACAGTAAATTTGTGGAAAAACAAACACAAAATACAAGATTCTGAATGTAGAGGATAGGAAAAACAAGTGGGCTGTTTAATTTTTTTTAATGCCAAACATCCATTTTATTGTTGCAGCAAGGTGCCCTTGTTCCCAAGCAGAATCCACTTCTCCAGTTTTTCCAAATTTGGGAGAGCATAAAGATTTTCTTCTTTTACAGCCAAGCTTGATGACTCATTCATCAGATGACTCTATTTTCTCACATAGAAATTCAGAGCAAGAAATAACTACAGTAGACAGTAAATTTGTAGAAAAATCAATCTGTCCTTTTCTATAACATAAACCTGTCACAGTGCTTCAGAATGAAGATGTGAATAATAAAAAAAAGAGAAATGTGGTAGTTCAATTAATTTGCATTTTGTTAATGCAATTATGAAGAATATTAAAGAAATTAATCTGAGAAAACTTATAAAAAAGGAAGACTTTTGAAACTGGGTCATCTTCTGTTTCAATTCTAGAAGTTTCAATAAACCGAAGAAAAAGAAAAAAAAAAGGAGAAAAATTCCTAGTTACTGCAAATCACTCAAATTGTTAAAAGAACATTTCTATCGCATAGCTTCCACACATATTGAATATATGCTCATTCTGGAGCCTATTTTACTCCTTGTCTCATCCTCATAATTGAAAATAGCAGAGCTATTGAAGCTCTGTATATATCTTATCTGTTGGCCTTGTTTCCCACTGCTTTTATTCTGCAGGTCAATTAGTCATCTGCCATGAGGCTACCCAAACAAGCAACATATGTGTGTATCAGTTTTTCTCTACATAAAAATTGAACTCCTGCTCTGCATAGATAGGTAGCATATTGACAAAGAGAAGAGTTGTTAGGATCAATTTTAATTTCTTTATTCATTTATATAATTTGGTTCTTTGAATGTTTTATTTTACAGAATCTGTGGTAACTCCAAAGTCAAAAGGTGCGTAATTTGATTTGTTTTGAAAACTGAAATGGAAGAATTGTGTTATTAACTTTACTGTAATGAAAAAAAAAAAAAACCCTGCTTGTGAAAAAAACTTTTATCAGTATGACTTATTTAAAACAAAAAACTTTTAAAATTATAATGGTGTCTTCCTTGCAGCATCTCAAAGCAGGCATCTTCTCAAATTTGTCATAGACCAGCTGTAATTCTCCAACAAAATGAAATTTAGTTTCTAACCCTAACTCAAACCATAAGGCTTTTGTGATAGGCAGGAAGGAGAAATAACCAATCTCCTACAGAGACATGACACAAAACAATATTTCTCTTTTTGCCAGTCTAACTGTAGGACAAACCAGGGACTGAACCATTGTTTTCCTTAAAGAGTCTGGGGAGTTTTGCAGGGAGGTTTGGTGTAACAGTTTTTTGCCTGCCTTTCACACATGAACTGTTGACAGCGAAAAGTAGGAGGTGTGAGAACATCAATGTTTGCTCCAAAGTTTGCTCCTTTCCACAAGGCACGGGGAATTGGGACTGGTGAGAAACATCAGGGACATAAATTCAAGCTGGGAAAATGCAGTAAATGTTTAATTGTTTCACATCAGTGTCTGGTTTTTACATATGTACAATGTAAGTTACTAGCCCCAAATTACCTTCAAGAACATTATGGATTTCAGTTATAACTTAAAAAAAACAGAAAATGGAATGTCGGGTTACAAACTGCCCTTCACTCTTAGCCCATGTTTATCCATGTCAATGACCTCCATACTTTTATTCCCTTTCAGACAAATGGGGGAAAAATAGTTTTAGGAAGTTCAGTCAATTAAGGATAAGTAGAAACAGTGGGTTTCCACTATATGATATAGGAATAATTCTGTATTTCTGATGTCAAAAGAGCAGTCTCACAACTGAAAATGTTGGCCTCAGCCATCTCAGTTTTATCATAGGATCAACCTAACATTGAACCTGAAATTACTCTCCAGTGTTTAAGTAATGACAACTTTGTTTTATTATTCATTAAATAAAAATAAGCTGATTTTAGCTCTGAGATAATTGTTGATTTCTTAAAAATTTCTTTTAGCAAGTCATCTAAATTTAACTTTATGTTGCTAATTTTGAAATTCAAACATAGCCTGTACTCCAGGGGAAAAATCATACAGCTGTTCCTTTTGCCATTTAGTAAGAATCACAAAGGAATGTTGTTATTTTCTTCTATATTCTTTCTTTGACGCAGACAAATTTTAGTAGTGTTTAATAGTAGTAGTTATTAGTGTTTAAACTTTTGCTAAATCTGAAGAAAATAATTGCATTTCAATCCATATATCTTTGTTCTACATTGTTGCTATTTATTTGTTTGTTTCTCATTTTTGTGTTGTTAGTCCTTAGAGACTTAGCAGCTCTCAGGGCACAATGTGATTTTCAATATTCAGTAGGTGTTGGCAAATGTAAATTTTTTTAAGCATATGCATGGAAGGCAAGCAATTCTCTTCAGAAATAAAAAAATAAGTTTTTGATGAAATTCTCTTCTTTGGTAATTAAAAAAATAATCTGCTGGCATAGAACAAGATCTGGGCCATTCCCACTAGCCTGTATTTCTTATGAACTATCAAATTCGTATGGAGCTTTCTTGCATTTTCTCACAAGCCACTACAGCATGAAAATTTTATTTCTCCATATAAAGGAACAGTTCCTAAACCATAACATAAACTTCTAAGGTTAATGATTTATTGATGTTTGTGATGTCACAATGAGGAGCCTCTGACCTCAGGGTTTAGTGAGTAAAATGTTTTTTGTTTCCAGTGAGAATAATTTCTTTCAGTCTTCCATCGCGCTGAGCAAATAGCTTTAAAATCAGTGACATTTTAGAATGCATATTTTTGATGTGGATGCTCGTTATGCAACCTGACTCTTTTGGCATAAAAATATTCTGACAAATTTGATTGTAGCCTACAACTATTGAGACTGAAAAAATATTTGACTGATGAATTCCTCTCCTGGCCACTTTGCGCATAGAACAGTATCTGCTGAATTGTCTCTCATTTGATCCTTAAGAGCTAATGATGGAATCAGAGAAACAATTATAAAGTATATGCCCATTTGATCTACATTATGCCAAGCTGTCAAGAATTTTGCTGAGAAATGACAAAATACATATGGGAGTATTACTCCATTTATTCAATCTATTTATTGAAACTATATTTTGCTGAAAATATGGATCCCTGATGAATTTCTGATTTTACCTTCATTTATTTTATTTTGTATTGTTTCATGAAGGGGTTTTCGTGGGTTTGGTTTGGGATGGGGGTTGAACTTCTCTTTTTAACTCCTGCCATTCTGCAGAGGAGAAAATTATAATACATTACAACGTTCATGTAACTTAAGTCATACGGCTAAAAGATCAGCTTTTCAAATAAGAAATACCTGTAACAAGATCATTTTTCACAGAGACATCATCTTTCAGGCTGCCATTCAGAAGTGGCAAGAACTTTGAAAATGCCCAGTGGAAAGGATGACATCTTGACCTACTCAAAAGAACTTGTCTCTGTTCTGATATAGAACAGATCTTATTCCAAACACTGACTCTACATGAATGGGCTTCCTATTTATACAGACTTGCAAAGTGGCAACTATTACCTTGGTGATAAAAGACCTCTCAGCATTACCAAAGTAGCTCATGCTCCTCTTCTGAAAAAGCAAAGGGAATAACAGAATGTCCTATTTGGCCTTCTAGATACTGCTCTGCCATGTTATTTGGCAGTTCCCAAAAGTTACTGAAGCTCTGTTCTGTCCCACCAAGTTCTTCTTTACAAGCAGTCACTCACTCATGGAAGTGGTGTTGCATTCCTGAATACACTGATAGCCAGAATACTGTTAATAGTACTGGCTTTTATAGCAGCCTCGATGCTTCTCAAGGATGGATGGTTCCTTCATGATAATCACACTCGTGGTCTACCACCACCACATACATTTGATGACTAAACACCTCATTTTCTCAGAAAGCTGCATTGCTCTTCTAGCCTGCAGTTCAGTATCCAGTAAAAAATACTTTATTCAATTAGTATTCTGGGTTTCAGAAATTTTACAAACCAAAACTGCTTTCATTTCATTTCAGCAAATAGCTTAGAAGAAAAAAATAGTACTTAATAATTCATTTAACTCTTGTCATAGCTGCTTCTGCAGTTTTAATGCTAAAAGTATATTTTGAAACGCATATGTGACAGGTTTCTGGTGTCCGTTTTCATATGGTTCTTTTCATATTCAAACAGGCTTATTCTTCAAGATATTAACCACTTCAGTAAGCATTTTAGAAGCATCATGATATTGATTTGCTCAGTGTCAGGGCTCAGTGCTCAGATTCATCTTGGCTTGTAAGCGTCTAGTTCATGGTTAATTTAAGTAGTACTGCTGATCTGGGCCCAGGTACCATGGATGATCATAGCAGAGGTCTACAATAAATATTAAGGGTCTTTGGTTCTCTTTGACTTTCTCTGTGTCCATGAACACCAATAAAAAATTAGGTACTTAGATAGAAATGGAATACTCCCTTTTTATCTTTGAGAATCAAGTCAGATATATTTTCAACCTAGATTTTATTTTCAGGAAAATTGAAGATTATATTCAATAAAATAAGTTCCTTGAGATAACTGAGGTGCAGAAGCGCAGTATTTCAGTGTTTACATGGAGCTTGCTCACAGACACCTGCGCACATCACAAGGGAGCAATTGATGCCTGTGAGTGGGTTCATCCTGCTCAACATGTAGCAGTTCATCTATCGACACCTAACTTTTCACTGAGTCTCAGATTCAGGGAATCTGGGAACAGAGAATCATTCCTTTGGCCCTCAGCCCACCAGCAGACACTGCAGAAAGGCCACAGCTGAGCTGTATTAACTGAGCTGATCTGCTTGAGCCATCATTCCCAACAGTTTCAGAATGCTCTTGAAAGGATGTCTTGGTGGTGCCCCTGGGGCCAGACTTGCAGTTCAGGCAGCAGGGAAGCAGTAAGCACACAGGGAGGCACCTTATAGGTCCTTTGAATTCCCTGACTTTCTCACCATAAATAATGATAACAGAACATGACCCTCAGAATTTACTTTGTCTCTAAAAGTCAAACCCTTAATTTTCGACTGTGATTTGTTCTAATAAAATGACAGCATGAAAATACAAGCTGAGAGGCTGTTATATGTGCTAAAGTCCTCAAAGCTGCAAAGACATTTTCTATGCCCATCAGATGTAAATTAATTTTCACTGTCCAGTTTACATCCTGCCACTTATGTTGATTTTTTTGTTCTTTACTTTCAAAAAATGACAGTGAAGCTTATTTTCTTAATGTCACATTTTTTGTCGCAAAGACTGTAAGTGGATAGCCTTTTAAATTAAAGCAAGGATTTTATTTAGCATAATAGTTATAAATTATGACTACAAAAGCTTGATTTCACAGAAGTGTTGGAAGTGCCATTTACAGCTAAATGTGTATTTATAGATTTACAATATTTAACCCCAATTAATTCAATGAGGTAAGAAATAAATAGGTTATCTGAAAGATGTAATCTTGTACATCAGCAAACCTGCAGTGTAAATTGTCAGAAACTATAAAATATACCCATATTTATGTGAGCAAAGTCTAATAGCTTGTTGCATCACCTCTTACATAGTTTCATCCTTAATATCCCTTGTCTCCCAAGATGTGTAAACAAATTTACAAACTGTGCTTGAGGAACTTGCGAATAAGCAGTTGGATATGTCCATGCATCCTGGCCTGGGCTCTTACAGCTGCTTGCCCTGGTGTCAGCAAAGGCTAAGCAGCCCTGCTGCACAAGTGGTCTGGTTCACGCTTCTTGCTTGCCCACAGAAATATCAGTATTCAAGTAAGGATCAAGTTAGTTGTCACAACATACATCAGAGGCTTGCTACCTTCACTGAGACTGACCAAGTGCTTAAAACAGAATATGGGGCAATGTCTTGCTGTGTCAGGGGTGCAGAATGGAGGTTTCTGCTGGTGCAAACAGACAGCCATGCTTGCTTAGGGAACCCTCGAATGGCTGGGCAAGGTGAAGACCTGCTTGTTTTGCTCTCTTCTCCATCACAAAATGTGTGCTGCAGTTTAGTCCCCCTTTCACTTGACATCACAGAATGATAGAATTGTTTGATTTGGAAGGGACCTTAAAGACCATCTAGTTCCAAGCCCCCTGCACTGGGCAGCCCCACCTTCTGCTTTATCAGATCTACTATTTATTTACTGAAAGAAAATAAAAAATAAATCACTCCTTTTTCAGACAGATAAAAAATATCTAATATGTATTCCTATCTTGGGGAGGAATCTCATGGTTCCAAACCTTTAAAATCTTTTGGCTCACAATAATGTGTAAGCATTTAAGAAGAGCTTTTTCTGATGTAGCAACACCTCTGACTATAAATTTTTATTTAAATTGTATCTTTTATTTGCAGCAGGACTTGAAAAAAAAGAAGGAAAAGCAACAAAGGCAGCAGTGCAAGGTAAAAAGGAAACAAAACATGTTGGCGTTATCTCTCTTAAAACACAATTGCACAGAAACAATCACCTCAAATTCAGAGAGGTGGATGACAGCAACCTTTAAATCCGTTGGTTCATCAGTATTTTTTCAAAGTTCTCCTGTGTTTCAGAGCAACAGGGAATTTCCATTATAAAACTGGCTTTGTCCCACTTCCAAAACTGCCACCCCAACAAAAAGCTTCAGGTAGATGGCTTCCCACTTCAGAAGAAAGGTTCGGTACTGGGACTTAGTGTCCCACTTATCTTGCAAGAGGCTCCCTGCCCCTGTAGCCCGGACAGGGATCAGCATTTGCTACTCTGAGAGAGTAACTTCCAAGGAAGTAAAGGAGCAGAGGCCCTCTGAAGTCAGCTGAGATGCCCTTCTTGTCCCAGATGTAACATCACCCCATGAAGTGTCACAAAGGTCTGCTGCAGAGAATCTCAAAAACTTTTGAGACCAGACCTAGTAGAAATTTTTTTGCAAAAATCTTAGGATTGGTATGGATAAGGCATGAGTTGGAATGTCTCTGTAGGAACACCAGAAGAAAGGCTGCAAGAACCATGTTGATGGGACATAGTTCAGAGGGACACAAAGTCTATATCCAGTGTCCCAAGCAAATGACAGCAGGAATACCAAGGAATGATCTACATTAAGGCCAAAACAAAACTCAAGCCACTGAGTGAACACAAAAAGAGAAGGATTGATGCCTTGAACCATTTAAAGATGTGTCATTTCCTATTATTATTATTATTATTATTATTACATTCAGCATTATCTCTTGCATACTCTCTTCTTGTATACTTGTTTAAAACAATCCATTTTTATTTAGGTTAGTATGGTAAGAAGCAAAGTAATAAAAAGGGAGTCTAAATCCCCAAAGCTTATCAGTTCAGTCTTCTTTTATGTGATACACATCCTAGCTGCCTACTGAGGTGATTTTTGTATTTACTCATGCTCAAATTGGCAGCTAGAGCCCTGATGATGAACTTGCCAGTAACCTTTAGTTTAAGGTCTAAGACATTTACTGGTGTAGCTTTGGTCAGTCGAGCTATTATCCCTTTCATTTCTCTAGTTTCTCAGCTTCAGCTTTACTCAGAATTACTCAAGCCAGTGCAGACACCCTGCAGCAGCTGTCAGCTGCTTGGTAGTTGTCATGGAAAATGTTATAATTAGGTGGGCCTTGGCCTAGATTTCAGTCATTGTTGGGCTGGGTATCTCAACATTATTTTCCATTGCCACAAAAGTGCTTCTCCTGACATCTGCACTGCTTCGCCTCCTTTTGTCTGTCTCATGCAGCAGTGAGGTGTGTGTGGTTGCTGTAAGATTTGTCCTTTCTACAATGTACCACCATTAGTTGAGACTTTATCTGCCAGGCATTTTAACTGTGCCATAAAGAGCACAGTCTGAGCAGTACAAACTATAGTTCCACATGGCTGGCATGGAGCAGGGTTTCCCAAACCACAGGTTGTGATAACCAAGTAATTCCAAATGGGGGCAAACTCTTTCCCATGACTGCAGTCAGCAGCAGCAGCACTGTCTCCCCATGCCAGCACTGTCTAGTCTCTCCAAGTCTCCAAGGAATAAGAACAACATGTAATGTCTATCACAACTATTTCTGCAGCTACTTCCCAGTGCTGGCAGCAGCTCAGTTCCTCTGGTGCACAGAAGAGAGCACAAACACTTTCACACAGCAATTCCCTCAGCTTCTTATTTCTCCTCCCTATATATTGGAGCTGATGCCAACACATTTATCAGCCAAAGACAAACAAGCCAAAAAAACTTTCTGAATGCTTTTTGAATATTACCCTGTACTTATATTACTCACAGAAGAGTACTTTGGATCAGGATGTATTTCAAAAAATAGAGAGATTCATGCCTGCTCAAAACTGGGGCTTGCAATCTGAGAAAAACTGTATAAGGAGACTTGCAGGAAAATCTGGAGTGTTTGAGGCTGGATTTGCTTAGCAATCAGGACACAACTTCATTGTTTCAAAAAAAGGCTTTAGTGATTATTGCAGCTTTGACCTGAAATCCCCACATCTGTAAAAAGGACTGAAAGATTGTAGCAACACCTCAGTTCAGTCGTCTTTTATTAGTTGTAAAGCCAAACTACAGGTAATATTTTTAACTGTTAAAAGATTATCAAGAAGACACTTAACTTTAACTCTTTGACCTATTTGTTTGAAAAAAGTCATGAGCAAATATCAGAAGGTTTCCAGGAGGTTAATGCCTGTTACTGAGAATTAATATTTAAAAGAGATGATAAAAAGGTAAATTTCTTTTCTGGTGGTATCCAATAGTACAAAGAAAGGAGATTTGCCATCAGTTAAAGAAGATCATATCAGATTAGGGTGTTTCATGTTCTTTGTGCATGTATGAAAGGCAATAGGTGGGAACCATAAACTTTATTCACATACTCTGTAAAGAAACAGTGGATGTTCAAGATATATTTAAGCACTTCGGGTCAACATGTATTTGAATACATCCTCATTAGTTCATATGTTAAAAAAAAACCCCATATGAGCATGTATTCTAACAATTCCTTTTCCTTTTCTTTTTTCACTTCTGTTTCCCTTCCCTTCTCTTTCTCCAGATAAACCAAAGATGAAACAAGGAAGTAAGCTATAGTTTTACTCATTAAAGTAACATCTTCCACAAGAGTTTGGGTAACTATACTCTCTAATAATGGAGGTGTACAACAATTTCAATTTCTTACAGGCAGGCTTCTGAAATTAAAGGCTTTTTGTCATGCTTTAAATTGCTTATTTTGGCTGAAACTGTCTTCAGCTGTCTTCTTTTTTTTTGTAGACACTATTTCACTGAACATGAAACCTCTTGAGAATTTTTCATTACACATGAGCACAGAAGAAAAAAATTTTCAGTCTTCCCACTGAATTTTATTTCTGTTTGCAGTCTTCTGTGGTTAACATAATATTTAAAATTTTGAATTATTTTTTGTTAGGATTGTGAATATATCTGGAAATGTCCACCAAATATACCTACAGATATCTGCAGTAAATTGTATATTTTCTCATTTTGAAAAAAGGGACTGAATAATAAATTGGTGAGTACAGAACATAAAGGTCAAAGCAGGAGGGCAGAAGTTTCTGACACAGATGTCTGAGGTCTAGTGAGGAATAGAAGAGACAGCTTTATTTCAAAATTGCATTTTTGACCTTTTTCAACAGATTTCTTTCGCAAATCTTCTCCTTTAAAAATTATATTGTATGGAAGTATCTAGTATTGCCTTTATAGAAACACAATGTAGAAGGAAGAAAAATAATGAAAAATTTAACTCTTGACATCAGTACCAACAGAAGAGGACTTTCAATGTCAACAGCAAATTAGGTTTTTCCATTTTATAGCTATTTCTGTCATAAATAAAAAAGTTATTATTTATGTATTCCTTCAATTCAAATTCCCTAGGACCTCAGTTTTTCTTAGTCAGAGACAAATACTAAACCATGAACAAGAAGCTTTATTAATATCATGATAAATTGCTATTGGACACAGTCTATGCTTTTATAATAAAAAAGACAATTTGTGAACTGTGTGTCATTAAGGCAGTAAACAAATACCACTAAAACTACCTACTGTAGTTTATACAAGTTTCATATCTATCTTCATCTCCTAAACACAAACTCCTCCTCATCAGGAGTCTTGATTTCTTATCCTATGTATAGAAACCAAGAGGGTCTTCTAACAGTTTTGTGCAACATCTTCTGGCTCTGAAATGCTGCTGAGTTTCTCAATAGAAGGAATTTTTGCTTCATATGTGATAGAGAAGCTAGTATTTTTTATTTCCAGAAAATACTTGTTAGCATTTCTCAGATGTCATGTATAAAAGAGTTTAACCAACAGTCAGATGGATAAATTACTTAAAATGCAGGAAGTCAAAATCCAAGTCTCTGATCTTTTTGGATAGATTGTTTTGGGACAGTCTTATCTGCATTTTTAATTTTGTGGTGGAAAACTTTGGAGATCTTTTATCAGTCCAGAATAATGATCTCACATTTTTTCTGAAACTGAATTCTTGTTTTTCAACTGGTGCAAAATATTTCTTCTGCTTTTTCCAGAGGGCTGCTCTTCCCTCAGGAAGGCTGGTGGGGTGTAGCCATCTCCTCTACTTGTCTGTAGGCAGAATGAAAGCAACTCTTTGTCCACCTATTTATCACTGCTATGTTGCTCACCCGCTTTGATCAGCATCTGGCCTTTAGAAAAGAGCAGATCCAATAAGAAGACCCTTGGCCTTGCTCAGCAAGAATAGGCAATTCCAAATGAGAGAAGTAGGCCACAGCCAGCTCCAAAGAGTCAACTTTGGCAAAACATCAGTTTTCAAGTTTCTGGTTAAGAACACTGAAAAACTGTCCTTGTCTCATATATGTTGAAGTTTGCCGACTTTATAATTAAATCTACAATAGTAAA
The DNA here is from genome assembly GCA_013401135.1 of Cettia cetti. NCBI lineage: Eukaryota > Metazoa > Chordata > Aves > Passeriformes > Sylviidae > Cettia > Cettia cetti. The sequence goes on along the minus strand of VZUI01066644.1, from coordinate 171,127 downwards.
TCTACAAAACACATTTTGTGGACTGAACCTTTTTGAATGATACCCAGTGAATTTTGTACAAACCCTCCAACAACTCAGTTTTTACCTATGTCTTCCAATATATAGTTTTAGTCTCTTGCACAATCTATATGCTTCTTTCTCTCCTCTGGTTAAATCTCATTGTTTCACTCAGTAGTGGTTTCAGACTGTCACTTTATTGATGAGACTAATTCTTTTACAGATCCTGGAAAAGAGAAAGAATCAAAAGCTCCAGCTGCCACAAAAGATAAAGGTAACATGGAAGGATGAATTTGTATATAACTCATATACATACATAGGTGTGTGCATATATATATATATACACAAGTATATATGTTGGAACCATGGGTACTGAGAATCTCAGACTTTTATTACAGACTTTCTGTAACATATATATATGTATATAATTGGTATAAAACTTGTGCATAAAAACAAACAAACAAACAAACCCTTGAAATGCATTACCATTTTGGTTCTTAAAGTATGATTTTGTTAGGAATTTTTAACCATAATGCTATTTCAGCAAATTTACTATGAAACTTAACTGGCATTACCTGACTTAGAAGTGCAAGGAGAGCACTGGGTACACTAGTTATGAAAATGTATAAGGCTAAACTCAGAATTTAGGAAACTTGTTAACATTTTTTTACAAGCTGCAAAGTAAAATAACTTTTGAGTGATCTTTGTTCTTTCATCAAATTTAAGAAAATTTGTGATTTCACTTTGTGAGCATGCTAAAACTGCTACACATTTAATTGGTATTTATGTGTTGGTTAGAAACCACCAATTATTCAATCAATCATTATCCTAGAGGCATTAGATGTTAACTGTTTACCACTCTAGCTTGAAGATTAATTTTTTTTTTTTTTTTCAGAACATGCTAAAGAAAAGGAAGGAAAGAATCCTACATCTTTAAAAGAAAAAGGTAAGGGTACATAATAAAATATAGGACTGGCCAAAACCACACAAAGTAAAATGAAGATGCAAATTTTTTGAACACTACTTATCAGTCTTTCCCAATTATAAATCTTAATCAATCAAAATTTAATTAGTTAAAATATTCTACAGGATCTACAGCATTAAAAAGGCATGGAGGGGGAATATAAATGGAATATATCATGACAATTAAAATTCAGAGTTCTCAAAATCAATTAAATCAATATGATAAACCACTCTGTGTCATAAGTCAAGAACTCGAACAATGCCAAGCCTTCAATAGAGGCCAGTTAAGAAATTCTGAACTGAATAATTTCACGAATGTGTAAACATAATAGGAAGAAAGTAAGGTTTGTGAGCACATGAGTGGGAAACATGCTTTCTGTAGTACATAAAAGTTATAGCTAAAACCCCAGAGCTTCATCCAGTCAACCACCTGCAACATGAGAGGTGGTCTGAATTTTTCTTGTATTCCTTACCTTTTTTTTTTTTTTTTGGCAATTTGATCAGAGTAGATGGTTAACTCAGCTAAATTTCCTTTTATCAATTGGTGCTTTTTACACATATTTTTTCTTCCCTCCTTTCTAGAAATAAGTTTATTTGGAAGAAGTTACTCATGGATACGTCTTATTTGACATCTTCAGAATAAAAAGATCTAGCACATATATATTCAAACTAATATTTATTCTAAGTGATAATCTATAACTATTATAAATTTATAGCTATATATAGATAGATATGGTCTGCAATATATAGACTTTAGTCTGTAACTGTTTCAAGTTACAGACATTCTATGCAATTTCATAGAAAGAACTGAAAAGGTCAATTCAAGCAGTATTGAAAAATGACAAAAACATGTAAAGCAAAGGAGAAATACTTTATTGCTAGATATATTTTCAAAATCCTCGAAGCTATGTTCATTCATTCACATCTTTATTCAAAAATTTGAATTAAATTATGGAAATCTTCAAATTCTATGGTGCATATAGTGCTCTTCTGTGTGTGTTCTACTCCTATTGTACACATGCCCCATTTACATGAGGTTAGTTATCTGGTTCAGATCTGCATATCCAAACTCTATGGAGTCCTGTGGCCCTCTCCACAGACAGCCTATAACCTGTGTCTGCCTGATGGTGTTGTCTGGAAAATTAGAAGAAGCACTTGAGTGACAACTCTGTCCCCTCTTTCTCTGTATGGAGCCCATGTATTCAGCCTGCTGCTCTTTTCAAAAGATTTACAGGGAGGCAGGGAGAGGAGAAAAAAGAAAGATTCAAAACTTTTTTTTCTCTTTGTAAAGATTTTCTTTAGAACAAATGAAGAGTGGCTTACCAGCCCTGAAAAAGTTTCCATAGTGTGTCCTTAGTTGAGGATGGCCACAGCATTGCTTTTTGTCTCCTGTGCTCGTGTTTAATAACTTCAATTGCTAATTTATTAGTAATTAGTAATTAAAGGTCCTTCTAACATGACAAAGGACCCACCCAATCTTCAGAAAACAGCAGGCAGGAATTTCTTTTAAATGCCAATACAGCAGAAAACTTGCTGCTAAAAATATCTGTAAAGACATCACAGGCTCCTGAGCCCCTGCAGTAGCACTGATGTCCAGCCCAGCTGAGCCTGTCCCTCAGATCCTGAGAGCTCTTGCTGATGCAGCCATCACTGTTTCCCATAATAGGCATCAAACTGGCATAGTTCTATGTCTGTGCCTAAAAATGAGGGTGCTGATTAGTGAGCTGTAGAGCTCAGTTTAAAATATATCAGCATCAAAGACTACAGGGACAACTTATAAACCTGTGGGGAGAAACTACTAGAAATCTTGATGTCTTTCTTACCTGTGTATTTTCTTATTGCATTATGGATAACTCTGCTACATAAACATATATTTAGCATTATTTGTCCCCTGTTTCAGTTATTATATCTGCCCAAATTGTAGTTCATAAATTAATCAATGCCCATGTCATCCCTTCCCCATCCATCACCTCTTCAATCGTCATGAGTGAGCCTCTGTAAAGGTTATTGACCAGGACACTGGGGGCTTCTTTTACTCTTTGCAACTTGGTGTTTTGTAATTTTTTTCTTAAAGTGGATCTTCCTGGAAAATAAAAATATATCAAAGGACACAGGAAAGTAAGGATTCTTAAGACTGAATATACTTCTTGATTATGTATCTTGGGAGCTTGTTACTATTCATGTAAACTAAATAAAGGAACACTTCTAGGTGAAGTGTTAAATACTTGTGGTGATTAATATATGTCTGGCACCTTATGCAATAAAAGAGTATCATCACACCTCATTCCTTTTCAAGGATGGGCTAAGTCTGAATGAATGAGGAGGATGTCCAGACCAAAAACTTTGTCCTATAGCAGACTATTTTTCATAAATTGAAGCATAGTGATTTTATTTAAAACAGAAAAAGGAAAAATCAATACCTGAATTTGGAGTTGTTGCTGGGATACTCTATATACCATAACCCTACAAAGTTACTTTATCTATTTTATGAGGTGAATAAAACATCTTCAGTCTTGGAGCCTAATTTTATTGAGAGTAATTAAAAAGAACATTGGAATAATATGTTTTCCACTTCTTAGTGATACAGGACATCTCAAGACTCTGTCTGAATTTATAACTGTCTTTTCAGCTCTTCCCTGCAGAAGAGTAAAGAAGCCCATTTGTACTCACAAATATAAAAACTGGTTTTCTGTTGACATAAGCATATTCAAATAACTTGAGGTGAATAAAACTCTAAGGTATAATTTGCCACGTGGTTTTTGGATAGGCATCTTACCCAGCTAACCAGAGTAGAAGTTCATTCATACAGAGGATGTAAAGTGGCACTACAAGTTCATAATATTTCATTTATAACTCATTCTTGAATTTTTCTAAGGTATTTGCATTGTGCTGAGTTATTAAATTGACAACATTTGTACTGTATAGATAATATAAATTCATTCTCACCCTGTGTTCCATGATTTATTTCCAAAAAAATGCTCTTTTTCTTCTTCTTTTCTTTTGATGTGTTTTGGGATGTCTTTGAGCATTTTCTTATGTAGGCTATGTGTGGATAATAAACCTATTTATTTTTATGTACGGATTGATAGGGGAAATGAGTCAGTAATGTGTATTTCTTTCTTGCCATATATGTTATACTATACTGTCACTAAAGAAACAAATGAGCTGATTTGCACTTGCTATGCAACACTTGTGTTTCCTTTACAGCAAAAGCAGCATGAAATAATATCTTGCCTGTGGCATTTTTTATCTTAGCTTGTAACATTCATTTTTTTCCCTTAAAATTGGAGTTATATTGTGAACAGTTGCAGTTCACATTTCTGTCTATTTCTATTTATTTTTTTGTCATTGTCATTTGCGTGAGAACTATATCTTTATCCTGAGGATATCACACACTGCTGCTGCTTCAGCATTCTATAACATCTTCCTAACCTGACCCAGCTTCACCCCTGGAGTAGAATGCAGGAGGAAAGAATTATGGTGAAAAACTTGATGCTTTTCCCCTCTGAGACCAGCAATAAAGTGGTCAGTTGAGAGCAGAAGTTTGAAAAGTCCTCAGTGAGTACCTGTTTCAGTTTCTGAAAATGAAAACCTGCACTCTGGAAGAAAAGCAGAACTGGTGATCTCAGTATCCTTGGCTCAGAAGGTAGGGAACTTGGTGCACCATGGAAAGTGTCCTGCACTGAGAGTTGCATTCAAAAGTTGTAAGAGTCAAATGTGCTCAGCCTTCCTTAGGAGCTACATACTTTAGGAAATCTGAGGGAGATCCGAGACATGGATGGCAAAAAACCAGCATGGGCATATGGCACAAAGCCCACAAGGCCAAAGATTTGTGGCTGTGGCTGCAAGAGTGGCTGCTGATCACTGAGATCAGCAGTGTGCCCAGAGTAAAGTGGTCAAGTGGGGCAGCTCTTGTCTCAAGTCTTTTGATATAGTCCGCACAGAGGCTACTCCAAAGGGTTTCAGGCTTCACACTGGAAGTTTTCTCTAGTCCCCCGGAGAAGAGTCCACCTGCTGCTGTGAAGATTGGGCTCCTGATTTCATATCCCTGTGCAGTGTGGTTTCTCCAACAGCTTGAGCCACCCTGGAAGTGATATTTCTTTCTGTTACAGCTGATACTTAAATCCAGATGGATAAGTGGGACTGCTTCCTGGTACCATGGCAGCCAGGAGGATGTTCAGAGTTAAAATTATTTTGCAAAGGATCTTCTTTTAGCTTTTACTGTTTTACTGAAGATTTGGTTTACTTTATTTTGGAATAAATGACGTGTTTTTCTAGATGCATCGGTGTTATATCCTGTCAGATGGACTGGAGCTGGGTCTATTTACCATTCTTCAGGCTGTGATATTCTGTCATTCAGACCACATATGTTCACAAGCCTATCAAATAATTTCTTTACTTTGGAAACCTATTTTCTCCTTATTTCCCTGATAAATACACTTAAGATGTCAAGACACAGTTGCTTGAAAAAAATATTTAAATATTAGTTGTTTACACAACATAGCATAATGCTTTTTCTGTGCTTGCTGACCCTGAACACATATTCCCTGAAGGACTGAGGCAAAAGATATATTCTTCAGACAAAGAAAGCAGAAACTGTCCTCATGAAGCTTTGTGTATGAACCAAAGAATTCCTAACCTGTGTCATTGCTTGCATTTTCCTCTTCTCTTTTTGAATTCTTCTCTTCAATGTTGTCTCTACAGAGAGTTACCAAAAGCAATTCTTATTCTTGCTTTTTCTACTTACATTATTGCACCTTAAAAATACGAGACACTCTCTAGAGAGGATGTAAAGAGAGGTCAAGCTTGCATCTATTTATGTTCTCAGTTTTAGTCTTGGTATTTAAATATTTCTTGAGTTTTCTATTAAATACTTCTTGAGTTTTCTTTTAAATATAGAAGGGTACTCCTGTCTTCTAAGTCTCAGAAATATAATTATCTCCCTACAGATTCCCTGAAAGGAAAAAATCCCAAGAATACGGAGAGTTTAAGAGAAAAAGGTAGGTGAAGAAGTAAGAAATCCAGACCTGAATATCAGAACAGTTATTTAGTCTAGAAGGAGCTCTTGAGTAGAAATATAGAAGTGTAGAAAACCAAACCCATCCTAGTTATTGTTTAGATTATTTTAGCCATTATATTGTTTTTAATAATATTTGTGCTGTACAGATCCCGGTAGGATCCCTAGAAATCTTCTGGGCTTGTTTTTAACGTGGATATTTGAATTGGCATCTTGGGGGAAATACTAAAATTTATTTTCGTACTGCTTTTGGATGTTAGTCTATCAAAAATGAATTGTCTAAATCCCATAGTAGGAACATTACTGAAGGGAACTAGACTAAATCTAGTCCATGTGGTTACAGCTCAGGAATTTGGGTGTCTGAGAATCAAACTGGCTGAGGCTGCTGGCAAATCCAGGTATTTGAGGGTGACTGTTATGTCAAGATTTTTTCTGAATTTGTTGGCAGCATGGGCACATACATCTCTGTCTCTAATCTTTTCAGTTGCAAGACCACTGCTAACTGTTCACACAGGGGTCATGGGTTGCTTGAGAGCATCTATTTGGAGAAAGCCCTGTTTGTTGCAAGGTGATGTGTATTGAACACTCTCTTTCTGGAAAGTTCTGAAAGAGCTGAAAAATTTAAGCGAAACAGCAAAGGCTATGATAACTGCCTGGTTCCTGAGGTGGAACAGCACACCTGAAGTCCCAATTATTACAAAGTCCTGTTTTTTTTAGAAGCTGGAGATATTCTATGAAGTCCAGATTATGGCTGCTGAATAGATATAGAGCAAAATTACACACTTCTGCAAGTAATGTATTATTCTTTGTGAAATCTGTAGGAACCTAAGCCAGGACACCACTTGTGGCTGAGAATTCTCCTCATGCCACTGCTGTCAGTCCCGTGTCCCACCTGGGCACCAAAAGAAGATCATAGCTTTCCTTTATTTGTGCTTACCTAACTCCTGAATTTTGGGGAGAGGTTTTTGGGAGGTTTGATTGGTTTTGGGGTTTTTTTTTTTTTGTCCTTGGCTTCTGCCTTCTCAGTTACTAGAAAGAGGGAACTAGAATATCAGAGGTTTTCTCTCCTCTCCTTTAATACTCTGTCATATATGGAAGAAAAAAAAAAGATACAATTAACTCCCTGGATTATTCATTTTGATATAAAATACATGAATGTACATTTGAAGGATGAGCACTGCTCTTCTTTTATAGCTTCTGTGCCTGTCATTTTAAAAGGCTATATATATGCAAGAAGTGAAATTCTGTTCACAGGTAATACCCATATAGCCTCTTTGATATTAAACGAATATTGGAGTCCTGAATTAGTAGCTGGTCCTTTTGTCACTCCTAAATAAAAAAAATAATGAGAAAAAGAGACTCCCATTTGCCTTTATCATCGGCCTCTGGTTTCCAAGACCATTATTCCTGATATTTCAATTGTATTAATGTGGATTAATATTTTTTTGGGTTCAGCAAAAGAAAAAGTCATTGATGCCAAGTGCTCTATAGAATTTTTCTTCTTTGTAAGTAATTTTTCATTGCCTGCTTGAGAAAGGGCTCCACAGTTTCCTTAAAATGCAAAGAAACTAATGACATATTGAAGGCTTATTATTTTGCATATCCAAGACTAGAAAGATGAATGGATGACCTTGCTTTTTGTCCTGTTCTTTATTTCCATGTTGTTAAATCCATTTAATTATCACATCTCTTTTGCTCCCGACATATCAAACTGTTTGACTTGCTTTCTTTTCAAGTGTCATCTTATTTCCCTAACCTGACTTGTGATAAATGTTAAATGTTTCTTTCTAGAGACTGGTAAAAGAAAAGATGTGAAGCCTCCAGCAACCTTAAAGGAAAAGGGTAATGTCTTATCATTATGTGGCTGGCAAATAACAAGTCTTCCGCTGGTATCTCAGTGCAGTTTTGATATATATTGAACTACAGGCTGTTGGTGAAAAGAGACTAAACTTAGATTCTTTTCATTTAATAGATCTGAAATATTGAAAGGAGCAGTGTCTGACATGATTCAGAAATAATAAAGTCATAACCCTTCTTATTGTGATGTTCTTTAACTGCTGTCTGACCTGCACAGCCAATATTGCAGTGGGACTGCTAGTCTGTTCTGAGTGAATTAGTAACAGAGCTGCTACTGAATGCACATGGCAGGCTGAAATAATAGGCTGCACAGGAATGAGTGCACGGTTTGACCCACAGAAACTTTGCCAGCAAATTTAGTGGAAAATATTTTGGTTTACTTTCAACTTTAGTTTGTGTCTTTTATTGAATCAAATAGACACACTAATTCTTAACACATCTCTTTTACACATTTGGGTCATTTGTTGCAGTACAAATGAGCACAGTGTATACTTATGTTGCTAACTTTCTACTTTCATTTTTGTGTTTTATTTCTTTTTCAGACTCTTCAAAACGAAAAGAAATTAAGGCTTCGACTAATCCTAAGGAAAAAGGTAACAATCTCAAGCTGAGTTGAGACTTAACATAAGTTTCAGTTGAGAAAATTTGTGACTTCTGTGCAAGGAGTCACAAATTAAATCCTAGTTTCTTTGGATAGCTATTCCTAAATATCCTTGAATGGCATCCTTTGCTGCTGGATATTCTTTTTACCTGGCTGAACAAGTGACAGGTGCATATGAGGCTATACAAGCAAGTTGTAGCTGTGGTATTTTATAGACTCTAAAGTTAAAAGGACTTATATTCTTTTTTCTTGATTTTGTCTCATTCTTTCTATTTAAATTAGTTATTTCAGATTGCATTTTTGTTTTGTATTATTTGGTTGCACTTTTCTCTCTCTTTTTATATTGAAATATCAGCACCAGCCATCAAATAAATATCAATTACAATTTAAAGTACATTTCAAATACTAGACATTTTTAGGCACTGTAATTACAATTAACCAACTACGTTCAGGTTTATTTATTCATATCTAATAAATTCAAACAAAACTTAGTTTTAATTTTATCCTATGGATAAAATGGATTAAGCACCACTTTTTCATTATAAAAAGGCACTCATGTTAAATGTGTAATTAATTTAACATGGACAAAAAAAATGTAATAACTTTTTAGCTAATAACAGTTACTTAAGTCATGGGAATGTGGTAGTCAATCTTAAAATCTTCCAGTTGGTTTTGAAAACTGTTTCAGATAATTGAATAATATTGCTTCCTATCTTTAGAGTTTCCCTAAGGAATACTAGAAATATTGAGGCAATATTTTCTCTGACAAAGTTGTGAAAGACAACATTTACAAGTTTTTAAGTGCAGCTATTTCACCTGGTGTATAGCAGAATATCAGAAATCAGCTATTACTTTGCATAGTTGAATCATTCTGACTCAAAGTAAAGGCCTAAGCACTATCAGAAAAAAAAGTGCTATTGAGAGTAGCCCTGTCAAGGAGGACTTGGGGATGCTGGTGAATGAGAGTCTGAACTTGAGCCATCAATATGCCCTTGCAGAAAAGAGAGCCAATTGTATCCTGGGCTGCATCAAAAGCAGTGTGACCAGCGGGTCACAGGAGGTAATTCTTTCCCTCTGCTCTGCTCTGCTCTGCTCTGCTCAGCTCTGCTCTGCTGAGACCCCATCTGGAGTGCTGCATCCAGCTCTGGGGTCCCAGCACAGGAAGGACATGGATGTGTTGGAACAACTCCAGAGGAGGCCACCAAGAAAATTAGAGGGATGGTGAGTCTTTCCTATGAGGAAAGGCTAAGAGAATTGGGAAAGTTCAGCCTAGAGAAGATTTGGCTTTGGTGTGACCTAATTTTGGCCTTTCAGTACCTGACGGGAGTCCTCAAGGAAGATGGCGTGAGACTATTTACAAGAACATGTAGCGACAGGACAAGGGGAGATGGCTTCAAAATGAAAGAGACTAGGTTTAGATTAGATATGGGGAGAAATGTTTTACTGTGGGGGTGGTGAATAGGTTGCTCAGAGACATTGTGGATCCATCCTTGGAAGTGTTCAAAGCTAGGTCAGATGGGGCTCTGAGTAATGTGACCTAGGCAAACACATCCTTGCTGCCACAGGACAGGGGCTGGAGCTAGGTTCTTTACGGTTCCTTCCAACCCAAACCATTTTATGTTTCTATGAAAATGAACTAGGGCTTTAATAGTCTGAAACTCCTTGTAGTAGTCAAAGTAGATGAACCTGAATTGTCAGTTTAAGGTCTGGGGCATTAGAAAAATAGGGACACATTATTGTACCATTCCGTTTAGTTTACTTTAGTCAAGAGGGAACAATAACCCTTCACAGAAAGAGTTGGCAATTGTTAAAGGAGGACATCCAGGGAAGTGGTAGAGTCATCTTTCCTGGAAGGATTGAAAAACTTTACGAAGATGGCATTTGAGGACATGGTTTGGCAGTAAAAAATGGTGGTTGTGCTAGGCTGACGCTTGGACTTGGTCTTAAAGGTCTTTTACAGCTTTAATTCTATTATTCTAAGTGTGGGAAGCTTCTTGTATATTGATTATTGGTTTAATAGGACTTGTTTTTTTATTTTAAGCTTGAGACAAGCAGGGCGTATGGTCTTCCTGTTAGGTTCTTGTAAAAATGTCTATGAAACATAGGTTAATGAACAGTTAAGCATTAATTAGACCCTTAAGTCTAATTAAACTCTTGACCTTATCATTGAGTTTCTTCTCTAATTCTTCTCCTAAATATTTCTGGTTGGAAGATTGATTTATTTAAAATTAAGTGATAATGAAAATAAAATCCTATTTACATCAAAAGATCAAGAATTGTAAAGAAGAAATACATCTGTAAAAGTGTTTTAATTGCAATGCTAATGAATTAGCTTCAATGAAGTGTCAAACACCCACCCAACTATACAAAGGATAAGTATTTTAAAAGGACTTCATTTACTCAGTTTGATCAGACAGTGAAACAACTGGTGAATAACAGTTCCTTCCAAGTTCTAAAACTGAATTATTTCAAGAAAAGACATGTTTAATTAAACACTGTAAAACTCCTCTGGCTGCACATGAAGTGGTTTATGCTTGGTATACTTGAAAAGGAAAGTTACTACCCAGAAGTGATTAACTCCAGTATCTCTCTTTTCTGTATAGTAAAATGAAGTCTTCTTCCTGTAGTAGCTGATAGAACATGTGCAAGATTTTTCTTATGGTATAACAGTAGAAAGTACAGGCTATGTTCAGAACTATTATTACATGCAGATTTTTCTACCATCCTAACTTTTTAACCTACAGGTCAAAACTCTGTAAGAAACATAGAAATCTGTGTTGTTGTGTTGTCTTACCGTCTTATAGTTTCCTGCATGGGAAAAAAAAAAAAAAAAAAAAAAAAAAAAAAAAAAAAAAAAAAAAAAAAAAAAAAGATTTGAATATTTAGTGTGAAATATGCTGAGTTTAACTCTACATTAATGTCACATTAGAGACACCCATGACTGTTAAAAAAGTGTGGGTGAAATCTGAAATAGAATTCATTGGTTTTATACTTACAGCAGGATATTCGAATGAGCAATGCCATAATCTCATGGAATTTGATAGCACTGGGTTTGCACAGCCTTTACCAGATTCCCAAGTGAGATGAGCACTATCCACTTCAGTTGTTCCTATGGGATTGCATACAACCTTGTACAACCTGTGGATGTATTCGATGCCTTGCAGAGCTCACTGAGAACAAATGATATCCCACACCTGAGACAGTATTGCTCTTTGACTCTAGCCGACCCCATAAGAACTTAAAATATTTGGATTAGATTCTGTCAGACACAAAATTAGGCCAACTACTTACCAAGTCTTGTGTATCTTAGGTCTGCTCAGTGAGCAGAACTAGAGGTCTTTCATGGCCCCTGAAACAGGATTGCAACAGGAAAGTTGAGTAGGAAAGTTGAGCTTGAGTGGGAAGATCTCAGGTTGCCTACCCAAGCACAGTGGCGTCACTTTTGTGTCTCCAATAAGATTCAGTAATTTGCTAGTCATCAAAGTTTGTGACACAGCAAATCTTACACAATCTTCCTTTGGAGGCAGTTCAGCTCAGTGGCTGCAGGTTTTTAAAAGTTGTTTCTGTCCTTTCTGTTTCGTGTGATAGATATACTATTTCTTAGCTTCTGGGATTCAAACAAGTGCAACATTTCCAAAAACAAATACAACTAAGTGACACTGAATATGCATGACAAGACATTGACATTTTGTCAGAAGAGTGTAACCCCAATGTGTAAAGTGGCTTTAAGCATTCATGTGGGATGCTGCGCATCACTGACCCTCTCTTTCTTAACAATGATAAGTGACATGTCACATACATCAAGCAGACAGTTTGAGAAAAACCTCTCTGAGGAAAAGTACTCCAGAAATTTTGTGGTCATTGCCCTGTAACCAAGTGTGAGCAGGAGGTCACCTTTATGAGCACTTTGTTTTTTAGCCAACTGAGAGTACATGGGATGCTCTCTCAGAGGACATCTCAGGTTAAACTAGCGAACCAAAAATGCCTTGAGGAATAGTAGTGTTTAGACTAGCACTTGCTACTTTACAGAAATCTGTCAAATCCAGTGTAAATTGCAGTAACAGAAGTGGCCTCAGTGTAACCTATTTGTTGATATATGTATTTCAAAAATGATAAATATATTTCTGAAATATGAGAACCAAATTCACACAAGTTCAACATAGAATTATAATACAAAATCCTGACTAATAGAGAACTAAAATGTAAGATAGATATATTTGGTATACAAAAATCTCAGTATCAGCCTGTTCAAATGACCCATCCATTAGAGAAACATCATTGCTTCACATTGTTGGTAAGAAATACTTCAAGAAAATACCGGAGCTTTAAAAGTCGGACCAAGATAATGACACAAATATAACTGAGTCATAACGGCAGGTATAGAATTCCCATTTTGATTCAACACTTCTCTGTAAATATTCTTCAACAAACACTAGAAAACAAAAGAAAAAGAAGTAACATACATAATGTGAATGAGCACCAAAAATTTAGAAAAGGAAGGAGTTAAAATTTTAATTCCAAAAAGTAAGTTATTTAAAGGTGAGGTATATTTATGGCAAACTACAAAATGTAAAGTTATCTTCGTGTATAGCTTGATAGGAAAATATTCAAGCTGTATAAGTAGCATCTGCATATGTATGTAGAAATACAGTCTGGGTAGTAAAACCAGGTTTTTTAAATGAAAGTATGTCTACAGATACTTCAGGTATTTCCTGGAGGTAGAGACTGCTACATTCTGGTACACTCGGGACTCAATTACAGCATCCTGAAAAGTCTGCTGAATCACAAAATCACAAACTCACAGACTCTTTATACCGGAAAAGACTTTCTAGATTATTGAATTCAACCTTAGACAAAACACCACACTTTCAACTAGACCATGGTACTATGTGCCATATCCAGTTGTTTTTTGAACACCTCCAGGGGTGGTGACTCCAACACTCTGGGAAGTCATTCCAATGCTTAGTAACCTTTCGTGTGAAGAATTCCGCCTGCTGTCCAACCTGAACCTCCCCTGGTACAGTTTGAGGCTAAGTCCTCTTGTCCTGTTGCTGGTTGCCTGGGAGAGGAGACCAACCCCCACCTTTCAGGCAGGAGCAGTAAGGTCTCTCCTGAGCCTTCTTTTCTCCAGGCTAAACACCCCAGGCTCCCTCACCTGCTCCTCATAGGAGTTGTGTTCCAGACACTTCACCAGCTCCATTGCTGGGCACACTCTGGACACCCTCCAGCACTTCAGTGTCTGCCTTGAAGTGAAGGGCCAAGAAATGAGTCTAACTTTTTATTTTTGCATGATTTTGCAATAAATCAAAATTCTTGATGTACAATATTAATTATTGTTTCACATATTTTTTAGATCAGAAACAAAGATTCTCTCTGACTGGGACAATGTGCTTTTCAAGAGCCGACAGAATCAGGCTTATTCTGTTTTATTGCCATTTTCTCATTGATTCAGAATAGTTTAGACTTGGAGGGGTCATCTAGTCATATCCTCCCTGGCATGGGCAGAGACACATCAAAAAATACCAAGTTTCTTAAAGCCCTATACAACCAGACTTTGAACACTTTCAAGGATAGGTCATCCACAATTTCTCTGGGTAACCTATTCCAGAACCTCACCACCCTCATAGTAAAAAAATTCTTCCTAATATCTAATCTAAACCTATTTCCTTTCAGTTTGAAGCCCTTGCCCCTTGTTTAGTCACTTCATGTTCTTGTAAAGAGTGTTTCTCCATCTTTCTTGTAGGCTCGCGTCAGTTATTGGAAGGCAGCTATAGGGTGTTCCTAAAACATTCTCCTCTCCAGGCTGAACAAACCCAACTCTCAGGTTGTCTACATGTTGCAGGTTCTCCTTCTGATCATATTCATGGCCTCATTTAGATTCACTAAAGGAACTCTTCATGTCCTTCTCAAGTTGTGGGCCCCAGAACTGAACACAGGACTACAGGAGGGGTCTCACAACCAGAGCAGAGTAACACAGAATCTCCTCTCCTGCCCTGCTGGCCCAAATTCTTTTGATGCAGCCCAGAACACTGTTAGCTCTCTGGGCTGTGAATGCACATTGCTGGCTCATGCTGAGCTTGTTGTCCACCAACATCCTCAAATCTTTTTCCTTTGGACTATTCTCGACCCATTCTCTGCCCAGTCTGGATTTGTGATTGGGATTTCCCCAATCCATGTGCAGAACCTTGCACTTGGCCTTGTTTAACTCCATGAGGTCCACAGAAGTTCACCTCACAACTGTGTCACGGTCCCCCTGGATTTATGGCCCCAATTGCACCGGACCAGGCTCCACACACAGGCAAAGGGAACTTGCTCAGGAGCATTATCACTCTTTCCACTGCTACCAAGTCGACTTTACAGAGAGAGGATTGTTGTGGTTTAGGAATGAGATTCCCCAATTTTATGTTCCCACTGGAACACTCCGAATCACACACTGCTCACTCACTTTCCCCTCACTCCCTAATTGCAACAGGCAGGAGAGAAGAATTGGAGGCCCAAAAGGTACAGATCATGGGTTATCATGATCATGAAATAAGAACAATTTGCTGGAAACAGCAATGCAATAAAATAATGAACAATAACAGCAACGATATTAATGGCAGAATGTATAAGACAAAAACAAGAGATTCACATGCCAATGCTGCCTGTGGAAGCCCCAGCCAATAAATGACCTCTCTGTCCACCACTTACCCAACTTGGAATCCATCTCTATCTCCACCCCCAGAAAATGACCTGAGGTGGTATAGAATTACCTCTGGGTCCTGGTTCTGCTCCATTCTGGCTACTGTAAAAATTATTCTTGTCATAGCAGGATCCAGTACATGGGGTTAATAATCCATACAGTGTGAATGTACGAGAGTTTGCACACTTTCCTATAAGACAATTTTTTGTGTATATTCTCATTAAGGCATTGCTAGTAATAAAGAGAAAAACACTACAAAATTTTTGGGGGTTATCTAGTGAATAAATTTGTTCATAGTAAGTTGGCAGCTATGTCTTACAAATTAAGGCAAGAGGGATAGGCAGGTTATGAGGGAGTTCAGCTGTAACATCATTCTTGCCCATTAGTGATAAAATACATGGATATAATTGAATAAGAGGTTATTTCTCTGAACATGTTCATTAAAATCTGGACCAGAGGAGGAAAGGGCAGGGAAGGTTTTTCCTGCTACTGAATGAGAATAATTCTAAATAACAGATGCTCCAGTCAATTTAAAGGCTAAATTCTCCTTTCTGATGCTCACTATATTGGTTCTTTTAACTGTGGTGTCTTAACATGAGTAAGATTTCACTTTACATGGATAAGAGAAATTCTGAACTCAAAAAGACTGAAAGGGGGAGAGAAAATATTTTCTAGGAAGGTCTGAGAGAGAAATATCACTTTATAAGATTCTTAAATATTTTAAAACAGTATCTTCTTCTCAAGCTATGAACAGATGGACAATTTATGGTGAGATGGGCAAAGACAGTATCAACTCAGTGGATGCCAGATGCTTTGCTGTAGCTGTCTACATGAGGTGGTTTTCACTTCAGCATAGCAGCATGCATATGAACAGTTATCACAGAGTACCTGACACATGGGATGAGTTTGCATTTGATCTTGTTTCACCACAGCTTATACGTTTATAAGAAAAATAAATCTAAGAACTTAGGCAAAACTTCAATCACTTTCAGACAAAACAGCTACCGTGTCAGGGCAAATACACTTAAAGTACTCCAGGGTTATTCAGAAATTTGAAAATATTTCAGAAATTTGGTGAATTCATAATTAAATTCAGAACAAACCCAAACATCTGGAAAAGCACTGACTTCCTGCCTGTGTTGTATCTAGACATGGAAACTATGACTTCATAATAACTCTTTTCAATATATAAAGTAGTTAGCATAGCATTTATTTAATAGTTTAGATAGACCTTTATAAAGTTTCAGTATAAGAATTACTGCACAAGCCAACTAGCTGCTGCCTAAAACCTACAGTATTAAAGAAAAAAAAATCTGCTTAGGAAGCAGAGAGCAATTGATTGATTTTCATCTTGCAGTTTGTTTACAGAATAATTGCTTATGATTCCATGTCTGGACTCATGTTATATTCCTTTATTAACAGGATAAGATAGAAATAGCAATGTAATGAAATTTTCAGGTGACAAAATCAGTTAAAGAATCCAGGATCAGAAGGGGCTGTGACAAACTGAATTTACGAGGTGAACAGACAGCACAATGTCAAAGAAAATTTAGGGTCAAGTAATAGAATGCAATATGTAGTGGAGGGAAAACATTAAGGAAGTACTTATCTCTAAATTAATTGTGTAAATTCAGGAAAGTACCTAAGTATTTCTACAGACAAGTCAGTGAAAAACTTTCTTCCATATGCAAAATGCATTAGGAAAAATGCATATAATATTCTAAAGCTATTGCATAAATCAAAGCTGCATCTTGTCTAGAGCCTTCTGTATAAAAACCTTGCATGATAACCCGGCACTGGAGTGGCCTAGGCAAAACAACAAAAGTCTCACACAAAGTGAAGTAGGAAAGATTCAAGATTCCCTTTGAGATTAATTAGTGTGATCATGATAAGACTGAAAAATCACAAATCTAAGTCAAGGGCTCTTCAAAAATGACACAGAGGAGCTGGGTATCTTTGTGGAAATGTAGTTTTCATAATTAGTTTCTGCAAATTTAGAAATAAAGTTAAACTTTGTGTTTCTGGATGGAAACAACTGCTCCTTATAAGAAAATAAAGGGAGAAATTGTAGAAGAAGTACTTCTATGACAGTATTTAGACTAAATATCTGTTTCTGGCTACTGCTGGGTCATAAAGCTACATAGAAAGGACTGTTGTTGAGCAGAAACCAGTGTTTTCAGGTTTTTTGCTGCTTTCAAGACATTTTCATGATGTTGGAAAGGTTTGTGTTTGCTCAACAGCTCAGAAAAATGTCCTTTGAAAACACCATTATGCATGAGATTGAAAACTGCTGGTGATGAAGGTTCAAGTTTCTGATAAAAGTCCAAAGCAATAGAACAATCTTAAACCTGAAATTTTTTTTCCTCCTTCAAAATACTTACTACATTATCACAGTTTTCTGACCTTTCCACCACTTAATTTTCCTATACTACATCAAAAATTGAGAAAGGTCTTCCATGGCTTGTAATGATTTTTCTGACCTATTCACAAAACCTAAACTATGACAGTGCTCATTTCTGGTTTCTGGAATAGTTGTCAATATAGATTTATAATTCCAGAATATATTATGTACATTCTTAATAAATGTGTTTTGCTTTGTATACTATCTGTATTAACTGAAAAAGTATGATTGGATTTGGATAGGCCTAGAAAAGACAGACTGTGATTTAAGGCTGATAACAGAGTCCTTTTAGAATAGCTTTGTGTGTACAAATACCTAATTCAAGAAGTACAAGACAAGTCTCATTAGTACAGAGAAAAACATGTTGATTCAAGAATTTGTTTTTTCTCCAAATAATCAGGATAAAAAGCACATGGCCAAGAGCATCTCTTATGTTTTCTGGTTCATCACTATTTCATGTCCCTCCTTACCTAGATACTATACATTATTCAGCAGATCATCTGGCCCTTTATCATCAGCAAACCAAGTTCCTTGAGTAAACTATCCATCCTTTCCCCACTTTTCAGATTTAGACACATTGCTCAGCTTCTGAAAGAGCACTGTAAAGGATTGTGTTCTGCTCTTTTTTATTTATTCCTTGTCATTTTATACTTGATCAACAGGATTTGACCAGAGCCATGCTACTGGCTACAGTGGTCGGAATGAGGCCTCTTCTGTCTCATGAGATTTGTTGAGTATTTACAGCACATTCCATCAGAAAGACTGTAGCCAAGGTGAAAATTTCAACAGATGTCACAACAGGCTATACTAGCATAATAACAGAAACTAGCCAGCCATAAATGCCAGGTGTGAATGAGCCTGGCTCTGCCTGGGGAGCAGAAGCACGGGAAGCCACCTCCCATGAGCTGGCAGCACAGGAGTCAGGAGGAGCCCAGAGGTGCGCTGCACATTAACCTATAAGCCCTTCCCAGAGATATTTGGGTTTCTGTTGATTTGAGAATCACTTCAACACACCACAAGTGGCTGTGTAAGTGTGCCTTTCATAAGCCATTGAGGCTCCTATAACAGCTTCTGGGGGTAAATACTAAATCTGCTGTAACAACAGCGTGTGTAAGGTGCACAGCATAGCTTTGATACACACATTACCTAAAAAAGTGAAGTGATTGCAAAAAGGACCAGATCCTGGAAACCTTGTGCCAGTTCTTCACTAATTCTAGTCATGAAACCTTTTTTTTTTTTTTTTTAGAACATTCTTGAGATGCTTAAAATTTATCTAATTCTCAAAGGAGAGTAACTAGTGGAAAACATGAAAAGTCTTTGAAATCAGAATATTTTTGCCACGGGCCATTGATAAATAGCATTTTAGTAATTCGGGGTTTAACCAGTTCCTTCTTTTATCCAAATGTACAAACAGTTTGAAGTAAAATGTTTTCTCATTTTAAGAACACTGAAGAGACAGAGATTAGCATCCAAAATGCAAACATTTGGAACTACTAGGGAGTGTCTATTCTCTTCTGACCCCATGATCTTTGATTTCTGTCCTGTACCAGGGCACATTATTCAATGAAGGGCACAGTTACACTTCTGCCTGTTTAATTTCTGGTTCCAGTGCCACATCAGATGCATTCATAAGGGCTGCCGGGTGCTGATCACCCCTTTTTGGGAAGTATGGGATCTGACTCTTAATTCCTCTCTCTTTTGCCTGCAAATGCTAGCCTAAGGCCAGCAGACCACTAGACCACTTCTAGCAGACATTTCAAAATAAAGTGACATCTGTAACTATGTTTTTAGAAGTTTCAATCCGATAAAGGTAGGCTGGGGAATGGATTTAAGAATAAACTTGACTCATCTCCATCAGAGTTGCAGCAGTCATCTGTAAATGCAAGTAATTCATTTTAGCTACCTCATCCCTTTTAGTAAAATTTTGTTATGATTTCACAGAACTCATTGTAGATGTGTGCAAGGTTTTATTAGAGTACTGGGCTGAGTTTTAGGGGACTTTTAATCTCCAGAGTCTGAATATGGGGCACACAACACGGACTTCACTGAGGAACTAATTCCAGTTTTTTTAAATTTGGGTTAAATTTTTTTAAGTATCAATTTTCTTCCAGTCTCTTGACCATTTTCCTTCCCACAAAACTCATGCTACGAGATTTAGAGACAAGATTGCAGGATAATCAGGTCTTGAAAATCTTGATATTCAGCAGAGGCTTAGAAACAACTTCAGGCAGTTTTTTCCTTCTTACTTTTTGCATATTTTTAATACTGCAATTTCTAATAGCAAAAAAAAGCACACGTTTCTCTTAAACTGATGATGTCTCATAAGCTTCCTCTGTACTCCTCTTACTGCTTTATGCCTTGCCATTTTAATCTGTCCTCCTCCTTCATAGCTGATTTTTAAATATTCACTCCATGATTCTCCCATTATCAATGTCAGGAGGAAGGATGACCATGACTAAAGTTACATATAAGAATATAGAAAGCTGGAATTTGCTCTCATCAATAATAGAGTTATTGTATCTGTGAGGAAACACTTCAGTTTCTTTGTCTGGCAAAGAAATTTATTCCTTCATGGCATAATATATGTGTGGTTTGAGATATGCACACGAAGGCTTATATAGGTGTTTGAATCATTTATACTAGTACTGCTATTAACTTCAATTTTGAAAACACAGTATTTTTGTTTCTATTTCAGCTGCAGTGAAAAAGGAGGGGGAGAAGAAAGGTAAATCAATCTTTTCCCTTGACTGAAATGTCTTTCAGGCTGTGACTGCTGTGAGAAATGTTTCTTTCATTCAGTGATAGCATTGTGATGACATACAGCCCTTCGTGTGCTACCATCAGCCAGCTTTATCTGCTCCTACTGTGATAACACTGTTGTCATTTCCACTATTGGTAGCTCCTTTTTAAAACAGGCCAATACAGACCAGTATCAGACACTTCATCATTCTGGCTGGGAGGAAAATGAAAGGCCTTTGTACCACGTTAGGATTTGTCAAAAGAACAGAACTTATAGTGCACCATGCATGCTAACCCGGCTGCTTGCTCTTTGCAGAAGTTGTTTTTCTAGGCACATTTAATTTCCTCTTTTCAGATATACATGGAGCTTGCATGTAACCTTTGCTGAAGTCATTCTCTGATATTTTAACAGATTAGTGAAAAATTTTGCCCTAAATCAGAATCCAAAATATTACTTTTATTTAAAGATAAGCATAATGTATTTATCAGACCCTAAATATCTATTTATAGTGTTGTGTTTTGGAATAAGATTTGTTGAGTTAAAACTCTTTTTTCCCTAATTTTCTGATTTTATTCAAACAACAAAAATAATTAAATATTTGCACTGAGGTGGCTTTTTTTAACCTATTCAGCTTTATTGGTTTATAAATCTTGTCTTTCTCACTAAACAGAGCAATGGGAATATTTTCAGAATATATCCATATATTTCTTAGGATTATTTGAGATTTAATTTTCCCTTCAATGAGAAAAAATAGGTCTTTATCGTTGATAGGAGACTTGGTATGGGGGTAGTAGGGTGTGTCTTTTGCCATTTGGAAATGCTATGATTCTCATAATTGAACAATGGAGACAGCTTTTACTGTCTATACACGAAGACATCTTCAATCCTACAAAT
Organism: Cettia cetti; assembly: GCA_013401135.1. NCBI lineage: Eukaryota > Metazoa > Chordata > Aves > Passeriformes > Sylviidae > Cettia > Cettia cetti. Next base: position 149,975 of record VZUI01066644.1, on the reverse strand, counting down.
CCAATTTTTTTTTTTCTGTTATCCCTGTACAGAGATGTTAACTGAACTGGAAAAAAAAATTATGGTCTCAAATGTTTTATCAGCTCATGAGTGAAATCTTGGCTGTGTTGATGTTAGTGGCAAAATTCCCACTCACTCCACTGAAGCCAAAATTTCACTTCATGTCTTTAACAGAATAATAAAATTCATTTCAGTTATCAAAAACAACCATGCATAATAGGTATCAAGCAGGATATTTTGTCCAAAGATTAATTTGCAACAACTGAGGCGTGAAAAGTAGCACATGAAGCAGGGAGAATCAGAAAACTGGCAGCCATTAAAACCATTGGTTTTCAGATATCAAAATGTCTGCAAAATGTCTGTGTTCAAAAACATGAACTACTATATCCTTAATGGAAAGAAAAGAATGAGGTAATGGTTAAGGGTGCTACTTCTCTCACCTTTGTCACAGATTACGGGCCCATTCATTTACAGAAGAACATCAAGGGAATTTGTTTTAAATACCTAGTGCTCATTTTTCACCAGTTAGGATTTTCTTCCCCCTTAACCATAATCTTCCCCAACAAAACTGATTGAAAAATGCATTTTTCATGAACATTCTTTGAAGTTAGATCAATTTTTCCATTTCATTATTTTTCTGTATTTCTTTTGCTTAAAAAAAAAATCCTTTGATTTCTTAGTTGAAAGGATTTTGCAGCAAGTACATGTAGGCTACTTTCAAGCACCTGGTTCAGGCTGTATCTCATCCTGCTGGTTACCACCAACCTATTTCACAGAAACGTGGAAGTATGAACTGAAATTCAGGTTTAGTCATTCTTATGATATCATCCTTTTTTTTTTTTTTTTTTTTTTATTAAACCTCCCTCTGGTTTTCTGAGATCATAACCAATATTGTCAGCAAGGAAGGTAGTGATACTAGCGGAAAAAAAAAAAAGCTAGAAAAAAGAAATCTTCCAATGACTAAGGAAAGCTGGTTCAGTGATGTTCCTGCCTTTAGTAGATACGCACTAAACTGAAAAAGCAAAGAGAATTAATAAGGCCCTTCCAAAAAATGAACGTGCTATGCTTTATTTGCCATGCTTTTTCATCTAGCTTCCCCCTCTCTGCAGGCCCCACATGGAAAATATTGCATGCTACTAGCTAACTCCTAATATGATAAAGTTTTATTTATTTCTGCTTATTCTGCTGTCACAAGAAATTGTTCTAGGCTGCATGTGTATTCCTCTGACTGGCAATAAGAAAGGGTAATGTTCACTGGTTTTGCTTAAGGATACAGTATTTTTTGCACAGCTGCAAAAATAATAGAAGTAGCCAGGCAGTGCTCTAAATTGACTGGCTCATTATCCAAAATATATTGTGGTAGTAGCATGCACAGTTCAAACAGCACTTTACCATTTCTCATGTGAATCATGCAGCACACAGACACTGTGCTCTGCATGAAGCTTTCTCCAATTATTTTGTCTTATTCAAATAAACATCCCTCATCTAGAAAAACAAGAATAATGAGCCATACAGAGTGACAAGCCATCATAAAAGAGTAGATGGAATGATGTGCTCAGTCGATGGTACATTCTGTGCATAGCATAAATCAGACTTGAAGGAGCTGGCAAGAGACAGAAAAGAACAAAATAAAGATGGAGAAAGATTACATATTGTGCTGATTTCTCTAAATATGGATGATAGTAACAGGAACCTTGAGACACAATTAATGCATGAAATTTAGGTATTCACTGTTTCTCCTTCAAAGGTTAGGTCTCTAGGACTTTGTGACAAAAGTCCTAGAAAATGGTCAGCTTTACCTTCCAGCATCATGTTATGCCTTCATTCAACATGCGTGGGATAGAGATGCTGTCAAAGAAATGTGTAAATGTTGTCAATTCCAAAAGGGCAAGAGTCAGCAAACCTTTGCAGGAGGAAGGCACTTCCTAAATTTCCCAAGAGCAAATCTGGATGCCAGTACACCAAAATTTTTAACTCTTGCTAATAATTCAAAGCACTGTGAGCAAGGAATCAAATGAATTGAAAAAGACCCAGGTGTTGGTGAAGCGATATAAGTCCCATCATTTCCAGGGTATCTCCAGAAAACAGTAAACAGAAATGTAACATGCTGAAATATTCAGCATTTCTTCACATTTATTTGTCATCTTTAAATGAAAGAAATATTAATAATTTTTTTGTTTCTATAAACCAAAAAAGTATTTTCATATTTCAAAAATGTTTTAAAACTACAGAGTGTTACAAAAATCCTTTCTTTACAAAAGAGCCAGATCAAAGAAAACTTCAAGTTCTGCATAAAATGGAATTTTCTATTTCAATTCATACCTCCCATACCCTATTTATTTCTGACAATAGAGGACATGAACTGAGTTGGGAATGTCAAGCAATCAAGCTTAGTGAGTCCTCTCTCCAGTCAGTGTCAGGAAGATTTGTTTTGTAAAGATTCTTTACATCTGTGTTTCTAGTGGACCAAACAGGATTTAACCGTGACACCTGTGGCTGGTCATTCTCAGGAGTGCCTGTAAGAACACTCCCTTTATTGAAAGTGAATTGTGAACCTGAGCTGCAGGGAGTTGATTTCTCCAGGCTCCTTGGAGCTAATGAACAAGAGACAGAGAACAAACTCTGCCTTGCTTCTGAGACACATCGAATTCAAGACCTCTATGAAGCTCATCTGCTCTGTAGCCTGTTACAGTCAGATATTATGAGGGCTTGTAAGTTACTGAGATGCAGACGCTGGTTGCCTGTCAATAGCAACACTCCCATTCTGATTTTCAGCATTGACACTCTGACACCTTGCTCTTAAATTCATTTACTAGTTTTTAGAAAGCAAAATGAAAATCACATTCGTGTGACAAGTTTCATCAAAATAAATTGACAGGAGATTATATGGGATCACACTTAGACTTTTTCTCAATAAATGAGTCATGGTGTAAAAAAATCTGTATAATCTGAGTGCAACCAAAGTCAAACAAAAGGAGAAAATGGACAAGCCATGTACATTCAAGCTCCAAACTACATCCTTTTGTAAATTCAGTAAAGAACAATTTCCTTCCAGTACTCCTTGAAATGGTACTGTATGGCTTGGAAACTGCTGTCCTGCACACAGAGTGTGGAATAAAGTGGCCAAGGCACAGCAGCATCCTTTCTCAATATATATAAAAATCAAGATGCTTTCCAAACTGAAAAAAAAAATAAAACCAAAAAACAAACAAAAAACCGAACAAAATACAAACCAAAGCAACCCCCCAAAAAACAAAACCAAAAACAAACAAAAAACAGGTGGGAGGGTTTCAGAATTGCTTAGTTTTGTAATTGACTACAATTGTAATTGACTACAAAAAATTGGAAGTCAGCCATCTTACTCATAAAGCAAATGGTCATGGTAGCACGGGATTTCTGCTCAGCTGCAGATGCCACTGGTTCAAGATGAACCACAGCTTCATTATGCCATTTTCTAACAAACATCAAAGGATAAGAAAGCAGATTATCTGATTCTATAACTGAAAAGTGTATTACGCAGCCTTTTAATAAAACTTTTAGTCCTAAACGAAGTGATCAAAAAAACCCAAATCATTATAAATATTTTTAAAACCATTTTCTTAAATAGGGTCAAAAATTCTGTATTATATATGAGGAAAAAAAAAAAATACAGCCATGTGCTAGGATGCTGTTGAAACTAGTAGTGCTATTTTGGCAGGCAGCACTCTCAAAGGTAACAATCACTGAAATAGCCACAAGATGGAGCCCAAAGGATCTTCCAAAGTGTAGTTAATGCCGTCATCCTGCATCAGAGTAAGAGTTAAATAAAGTGTTTTACTGAAGAACACTTTACAGGAATCTTGAACTACAAACAACATATTTTTCAGTGTAAGGCCACTCCTGAATAAAGATGTTTTCAATTTAATAGATGGCTACCCATGCACTGGTGAGCTTTCATTTCCCGTGCTAAAATAACAAGGCCCCAGCATTTTCAAGGAATATTGATGAACAGATAATTTATATTAAATAAAGAAAATTATCTGAAAAGAAGAAAATTATCTGAAAAGACTACATCAATTAACTGAAATTTGCTTGACCTCTGTTTGCCTTTTCTCAACTATCTTAAGGGTATAAATAAATTACTCTCATTTTACAGGGTTATGTGAGATTTAATGATCTGTACAACCTCTCTTCAGGGATGGACAGAACTTTCCATCAGATATTGCAGATATTTCAGTGGGATAAGACATGAACCATTCAATATAAGCAGGTAGAGGAATGAATATCTCAAGCTCATGACTTTTCACTGAATTCATAAATTTTAAGAATTTTTTAGATACTCAGATTAGTGTAACCATTAAGAAACTTTGCCTCATGCAATTTTAGGTGTCTAAAGTTAGGCATCTACACTGAAACTGTTCAGTTTAGGGCTGATGGAGAAAAATAAGTATCTGCAAAGAGTGTTTCATTCGTCTTGTATCTGTGTCAGAATGCAAATACTTGCCCCCCTGGAGATATTTATATTTTTCATTTAATTATAACAGGGAACATAGTTTAGCTTTAGTAACAAGAACAGAAAGCAAGTGTCAATGGATATTAGGATTGTTTGTTGCTAATTAACAGCTTTCCCTCTCTTTTAAGAATCTGACATTGAAAGAGAAGTGAGAAGGAGAAAGCCATTTGTAGATCTTAATAACTGATTGAATATCCACTCTCACTATACTTAGATGAAGGATCTAATGCAAATATTTAATCTAGACACTTTAACAGTAAGGTGAAATCTCCATGTTTATCTACCTAACACCTCAGCATACTCACAGTTAAAGCACATAAAACTAATTATGCTACCTTGCATCTATGTATTTTCAAAAAATGCTGATTTTTTTTGCTTAGCAGGATTTAACCAAAGTCTTGACATTGGTTATAACTTTGTAATCTATTCAAGGTAAAATTGAGATTACGCTCTTCTAAGTCTTATATAACAACAAACCTGCAAAATTATTGATTTGATAGACCTGGCATAACATTTCAATTGCAGTTATGATTACAACTTGTGTTAATGGTTCTTGCTTTAAAGTACAACAGTAATTTATTCAGCCCCTGCTACTAAAAACTAGAGTCAGTTGAACTACTGTTTTAATGATTATGAAACAGCTGTGATTTCTGAAGAAAGAATACTCTGTGTAATTGGTGGCCTGTGTTGTGACTGTAAGTTAGGTATAACACATATATATATTGGCATCGTGTCAGAAACATTCACACCTGTCAATCAGCATAATATGCTTGAACACCTGCATATACACATAGCATGTGTTTAATTGGCTAAAAATTTCCCCATGGGATACACTATTACTTTGTTGCACTGCACAAAGGTGTGCAAATGAATGCTCAGAGGTATTCTATTCATACATCTATTCAAATGCAATTCCAGAATGAAAAGTTCTTCTAGTGTCAATCTACCTTTCTTTTTCTTATCTATGCAGACATCACTTGCAGAAATGTGCTTTTACAAAGTCATAATTAAAGCGAAAGCAGTGATCAGCAGCATTTTATGAGGAACAAAGATGGTTCAGTACATTATGCCTCTAGAAGCTAGTCATTAGCCCTTTTCTTTAATCACCATGTTAATTTGAGTAGCACACTGGGAAAAGTCCATTTTTTTCAAAAGCTAATTAATTTTTATTGTTCTCCACCCCTTATATCAACTAATCTCTCCTCCAAAATTCTTCTTTTCTAGATTTTCATATTCATCTTATTCTTTTCTAATTTTTATTATTTCACATTGATTTTATAACTTATGTAAATGTATTTTCAACCATTATTATACTTTTACAAATCCAGTCATAGATAAGAAGGACCTCAAATAAGAAATTCCTTTTCAAAATATTTGCATGGAATCTGGACCCAGAGGGTTAGTTTGTCAGCTCTCACCAATAACAGGCATTATGACTGAAGACTCAGTTATAACGAATATTAACATCAGCAAGAGGTGCTACTTTTGGCTCCAATTTTTAATATAAAGTGACAAATTTTTTTTTTGTATAAACTAACATCCATATTTTGAAAAATCATTCTAACATCCTTTAAACTTCAGTCTGCCTGATTTCACTCAGTTGCCCTTTGTGAGTCAATAATTCATGTTGCAATAAAGACAGCCCGAGCTTCCTGTGTTTTGCCTTAGCGATATGCAAATATAAAACTGATATTTCTAAAAGTGAAAGCTTGTTAGCATACTCTCCCTCATCTGTATGTTCCCATCCCACAATTTCAGGGAACAGCACATGAAAACGTCAGAAGCTGAGGATGATATTGAGAGGAAGCTCTTCAGGTCTTTCACCACACGTGCCTAAAGATGAAATGTATTAATGCAGCAGATGTACCTCATCTACATTTGACTGAAATTTTATTCTTTCCAGCTCTGTCGATGGAAGATTTGTTCTCCTGGGATTTTAGGACTTATAGTACTTTAAAGATATTAGTTTTCAGTGCCATTATGCAAGATTGCTGTTTCAACAACTTACATTTCCCAGAGCATTTCTATTGTTTAAGAGACAAACTGGGAAAAAAAGAAAGATTGGGATCATTACTGATAATTCTTAAAGGCATGCATCTCAGATGGAAGTTGAAGCAATTCCTCTTATTAAAAGTCATTTAAAAATGCTGGAAATGTCTGTACTTCTTTGCTACTTCTATTATATTTACACCATGACTCTCCCCTCCCTCCTCCCTCTCTATTACTTTTTGGTTTTCCCTCTTATATAAAGTACTCTTGAACTGTCAGCTAAAAACAAGTCTTAAAAAACATGATGTTGTTCTAGACAACATCAACAAAATCCTCCAAAACCAAGAGTCAGCTCATTTTTCTATATGCAGCCCTGAGATATAAAACAAACATCAAGGACACAAACACAACAACTCCAGGAGAGGAGATAGATGTCTTGGGCCAGCCTGCTCTGGTAATGAAAATAAGGCAGTAAGGACTGTGAGAGCAGCCTGACAGATTTCTTTGGCTTAAAAAGCCAAACCATGGCTTTTTGGGAGGGTTTGTCTTAGCTTTTTATCCTATTATCATCCTTCAGCTACTGCTGATAGAGCGATCCAAGGAAGTCTGTGGAGATGCAGACTCAGAGGAGCATTCCTAAACTAAAAGTAGGAGTAAGAAGATCAAACTCTCTGCTTCCCTATAAATATTCCAGATAGCCTTAATCACTCAGCATTTCTTACTTGTCACGTTAACGTGGTATAATACTTCCTTAATGTTTAGACACCTGGACAAATATCCTGTAAAATACTAGGTTTAAAGCAATCCAGAAATGTAAAATGGATGTTGTAGGGAATGAAGAGATCCTGTGAGGACAAGGTTCATACAGCATGCACTGTATTTTAATCATAGACCAAATACCCCAATTTATGCCACCATCACACACACCTTGTTTTCTCTACTTTGACTCAGTCACAAGGTAACCTTTGATCATACTCTGTCAAGGCAATTTTTTAACGTAGAGCAGAGGTCACGATGAGCAGAAGCCATTCTCTCTTTAGGAATCCTGTTGCAGTTAATCTGGGTCTTGAGTTGCTTTTTTAGACATATGCTCAGTAGACTGGCTTTTCCAACACAGTCTGCCAGCTGCTCATCTAGCCAGCAGAACTTAAGTAAGACACAGGCAGATATGACAGACATAAAAACTTATGCAAACATTTGACTTCTCCTTTGAATGACAAAGAGTACAGACAACAACTTCACAAATGTAGAGAACTGCTCCTTAACAGAGTGGCAAGTCCTAATAATTCCCTTTTTTTGGAACTTACTATCTGAGACATGTACGGAATATATTTTATTCTGTTTGACTTCTTTATAATACAGTTGCTTCACAGTTTCAAAACCTTGACCAACTAAACCAAAACTGTCTTATTTAAATCACGCACAATGATGTGGTCTCTTAAGTTCTTGAAACTTAAATTTTTAAAGAGCAATATCCACTAATTTGTCTGAAGGACAAATAGTTTGTCTGTAATTCAGGGAGAATTAACTCATATTAAATATGGAAATCAAATTTTACCTTTGTCATGATGCATAAACTGAAAGGTATACATTTCAAATTTTGATAATTCCATTAGAAGATTCCTGTTGATGTTGATCTTGATCTCTCTTTTGGTCTGCAATATTGTTACAGATTAACATTTTGTGTGTGTTGTGTATTCACACAATGTCCAGTCCAAAACATGGTAAAGAATCTCTGTGCTCTCTTTAATGGGAAATAAACCAGGCTCTTACTTTGTCTGATGGAAACTAAATTTCTTATTTGTAATCCACCTGTAACTATCTAATTGGAAATATTTTTTACCAGTTACAGCATTATTATCCTGTTTTTCTTAACTACAACAAGTAGTTCTGGCATAGCTTTTATTTCCTGCACAACATATTCTTTTCTTACAGAATGTGCACACTCACAAATGTATTTACTGTCTGAATGGCAAATAACTGTTACCCAGAAGGAAAATAGACATGTTATAATCAAAAAGCATATTCTCTTTTTTAGCCTTACCAATTTATGGTTCAATAAAGTGCAGGATTTCATTCCTGAAACTGTATCAGAATCTAATTTACAAAAATATGTCATATATAATTTATACCCTTGCAGCCTTCAGCATAGCAGGCAAGTAAAAAAAAAAAAAATCTGAAGTGAAAAACAGCAAGGTATCTGTGGAGCTTGTTTTCCAAGTTTAATTTAGAAAGGCAGAAAAGACATTTCAAATTTTGGTTGAGAGTAGAACCAGATAATTTCATTGATCCAGCTCTTACATAGCTTCAAATACTTCATCAAAAATCCAACTGTTTTCATTTGATTCAAATTTGACCTTGCTGCTCCTCTAGTAAAGTTTAAGTGTAAAACAAATGAAGAAAAAACACTTACTTAGGACTGAATTTTCTAACATTATGAACAATAAGTACTTTTTTACCCAGCAGGTAGTCTGGCTACCTAATGACATTAGAACAACTATTTGAAATGAGACCAAGAGTTGATTTAGCCCAACACCCTCTTGCCATAAATGGTCAAAACAAAAAATGCTTGTTTGCAATTTCAGTGCAAGATAGTACATCAAGTGTGTGAGAATCCCAGAGATGCAGAACACAGCCTTTAATTTCTCACCCTCTAGGCTAAATAAAATATATCATTAAACATTTTGCAAAGTCCCACCTGGACTACCATCTTGCCATTTTCACCATGTAGAATAAAAATCAAGGTACCCATGTTTTAGATAATTGTGATACTGTAAAAATTAATCTAATGGTCTTGGGACTTCATATTTTAACTTTCTGCTTAGTCTGTAAGTAATTTGAGTTGCATTTTTATGAGAAGGATAACACAAGAAGGATTACATTCATATTGAATGGACTGAAATCACAGTTAGCAAAACATAAAAGTTTATTTTTATGGCCCAAATACCATTTCAAAATTTCACCTTGGTGTTTCATTTTGGCTTTTTTTATAGAAAACATACAGATATGTTTTAGAATAAGCAACACTCTAGAGACTTTTAACTTTAGAATATATTCGTTATTTCATCAAAATATCTCGCAGAAATATCTCTGAGTGTTATGCCAGAAATAAGAAAGCTGGACTTTTAGGCAAAGCACAGATAGCAGTAATTTCACTGCTCAATCTGTCTTGATGCTGACATTATACAAGTTTGTCTAACCAATGCCTCCACAGAAAAGATGGAAAAGGAGAAGAGAGATATTTTCATAAACTTCAGGGACCAGACTTTAGCTGAGTTCCTATTGTTTTACACATTCTCTGTGACCAATATTTGCCTGCAAAAAAAGGGAAATAACTGTACTGGCTTCACAGGAAAGTTAAGGAATAATGGGTTTGTTTTGATTTTAGGCAGATCTTAGAAAAGGATGTTTTTAAAAAAGTTTGTTTGTAAAATTTGTTAAGCAGTGCCAGTAGAGAGTCTTTAAATTAACACTGTTCATATGTGGCTTAGCTGTGATTATTTGGGGTGATTACTGAAACTGTTATATGGCACAATATTTTGCATTGGGTATGTAATTCATTATACTAGCCCCTGGTGTAATGTTCAGATTTGATTTAAATGTTTGCTGAGAAAATCCTTTTCACAAATTGAAATTCATATTACATGAGCATATCTCACTATGTCTTTTGACACAATTAAAAAGTAATTCACTCTACAATTTTTTGACATATTTCATGGAAACTCAATTGCAATAGAATTTACCTGAGACTATGATGATTAGGGAACTACTTTTTCATTGGTTTGGGGGTGTTAAATGAGCCTAAATTTACAAAAAGGTTTTCTTACACACATAAAAATAACAAACATAGCTTTGTCATAGGACCTTCTTTTCCCTTTGATTTCTTATTTCTGATTTCTCAGTTCACAGCAAGCACATACATTTACTTTGTATCTTTAATCTTTATTACCCACAAAAATATTCTTTTTTTCACTTTGTTCTGTATGCCATCCCCAGTAACTGTCTCTTTAAATGCCCAACAACAATTTGGATTAGAGACTGGATATAAAATGAGAGTGGATTTTAAATTGCAAGGAAAACAAGTGAAACAGAAACCTACATGCACAGCAGTTTTTGTCCCAAGTGGGAGCTGGGGAGCTCAGGAGTTCAGTGAATCACAGCCTGGGAGCTCACAGCACCAGTTTTATTGCTTGGCTGCTTGGGACTGCAGAGGCAGCTCATTCCCTGCCCTGCTGCATCTCTCTGGGGGATTTCTTTCTCTCACACACAGAAGATATGCAGGTGGTAGAGTCTTTTTCCTCTTGAAAACAGCAGCTGCCTAGCAAAAGTCAAGAAGAAAAATCCAGCTGGAGGGCTAGGTCTTGACATTTTGCTTCCTTCTATATAACCAATAATGACATTACAGCTGCCAAGGTCTCTACCTCAGGAATGTTTTTTAACATTCATGGAAAGTATTCACCTGGTTTTCAGTCATCCCATCAGAGATTTTTTTTTCTGGAAAAATGCAGAAAATGAAGCGGTACAAAGTATAGAAATTGCAACACTGAAATCCTTTTGCTTAGAAGTAGCCTAATGAAGTCACTGATCATTTTTAAATATCTTTCTGCTTCTTGGAGTATCACTGAATCCATCTGAAATTCATTGGCCTCATAGAGCAGGTGCAATTGTCAGGGTCTCTCATCTTTAGATTTCCCTAGGTGTTGTTTCCTCACCCAAGCTGAAATTGTTTTTCTGTCTTTGTCTAGTAGAGATCTTATGGTCTGAATTTGCCCTGTCTCTTAGTGGGCACTAAGTAAGGTACAAAGGTAAGCACCTTACTTAGGCAGGTCGTTTCCCCAGGTTTGGTATATGGTCAGCATTTAGTGACGGTGACTCAGCCCTCAGAAGAGGTGCAGAGCATTCCAGGGGTGTCTGTACCAAATTTTGGCTAAATGAGGAATTTAGGGTGCTTGTGTTCCTTAGCTAAGTGTCCTATTTATGCATCTGAGGTGGACAGTGTAGGTAAGACAATTTAGCTGTTGCACACCTCAATACAAATTTCACTGAAATTTTATGTGTCTAAAATGTCATTAAGAAATAAACTAAATTCTGCATCACAGCTACAAAAATATTAAAATATGCTTTTCTTGTTTACTTCTAGCTACCTCAGAGAATCCTCATGAACACAGTAAGTACCAAGGCGATGTAGAATATTGTTATTTTAACTTTCAGAAGGAAGATATTTACTTATTTTTATGAAGTTTTAGCAGCTTAAGGTAAATTCATCAACACAAACTCACCCTACATTTTGACTTGTGAAACTGGTTTTCATGACTCGCTCTGTAATGCAGGGCCAAGTGTGTTTCACAGGTTCCAGTTTGCATGGAAAACATTTTCCAATTCAACTCAGACCCACCTATGTCTTTTGTCTCCATGGCAGCTTCACACTGCCAAACAATCACAAGGGACACAGATGGGGAAGGGTCTGTGGAATTCTCTGGCCAGGCCTCTGGTTCAAGTTTTAGAGATTTATTTCCTGGTATGCTGCAATGCTCACCTGCTGCACAGCTTAGACATCATAGTTACAACCCTTAATTAAACATATCTCTAAAATTCCCCTGAATTATTTTCTGTCTCATGATGGGATTTGAGTAGCACACTATTTTTAAAAAGCACAAAATTACATGTTATAATACAGACTAATATCCATTATTGTTAGTGCTTCACATTATATTTATGGGATCCCAGTACTAGCTAACATGAAGAAAATTAGCTCTAGTCTACCCAAATCCAGGACACAAAGAAACATGGAAATCTTTTTTTCTTTTTTTATTTATGCAGGATACTGAACATTTATTTGTCATTCTCTGCAAGAAAACCCTACCTCTGTTGTAATAAAAACTGCCATCAATTCTATATTAAACATCAAGGAGAAATTTTGTATACAGATCAGTGATAACAAACACAATTAATATTAGATGCAATTAACAATTTTAGAAATTCTATTATATTTCTAATAATGTGCAGAAAATAAACCACATTAAAAAGTTTAAAATACATTTCTTTATTTTATTTATAAGGAAAAAAGTATTTAAACATAATTTCTTGAGAAATACAGCTATCAAAAAATTCTTCTCAAGTCTAGTGGGAATCTGTAATGCAAAGTCATCTTTTAAAACTATAATGAGGATCTTTTATTTTTAAAATCTTCCAAAAATTAATATAGGGGTTCTTGTTTTCAGAGCATGAACGTGTTAAGCGTGAAAAAGCTGTCCCTCAGACCAAGCCAGGTAGGTTTGGTAAAGTAACCTTCCCTTACACACAGCTCCACTTAATAAGGATTTGTGTGGTCTGCAAATCCTGGAAACCTCCTTGAGGTAGGCACAGGTGTTTTGCTTTGTGCCACTGTTTTTTTTTCAGTGTCTTGGGGAGGAACAAAAATGAGAGTGATTAACTAAAAGGATTCAGCTGTCACAGTTTTTGATTGCTCCTGTGACTTTTCTCACTGGTGTAGTAAAAAGCATTAGCAGAACCCATTTTCCAGAGAGTGAGGAAGGAGTGCTTTACTGCCCGGCACTACATTGAAGAAGTGTACTGGGAATTAATCCTTCTCAACCTTTTCAGTAAATTGATTATTACATTAAGTGAGTGTGTCTCTCCAAAAAGGAGAAGCTACAATCCCATTGAGTACACACTCAGCAGTAGAGTCGGCCTCCAGTTCCTGAAACTCAGAAGTAACAGGAGATGAACTAAGAATAGCAATACTGATCCTGGACTGATTGTGCCCTCTGGTTAACTGTAAGTAATAACTGGCTGCAGTGAGCAGGACAAAGGGTCCCCCTTTCAAACCAGGGCTCTGTCCTAACTAACCCTGTTTTTTGAGGAGGAAGGCAATCAAGGATCCACTATAGGGTCTAGTGTGAATTAACATGACTAAGAGGGAAACCTCACAGAAAACTCAGCTATTGATGTTCAGCTTCCATCACTCCTGAGTGGTTTTCCAGTCCTCACTCCAGAAGCAGTGGAGACTGGAAAGCAAGTATCCACATCCCATTGACCTTTGCTGGCAGTGCTGCTGTTTGAACTACATGTTGAAATGAAGTGGTCATGAATAAGTGATTAAACAAACCATTTAAAACTTACGTGTTCAACAATAAGCAAGCAGGTTTTATTTTATTACTTTTTTTCTACTTTTTTTAAAGAAATTATTTTTTCCTATGTATTTAGTATTTTTCTCATTCATTTTTCTGATGTACAATATTCTACCTTGTAAGCTACATATTTCAATAGACATTTTGAGGTTTCCTGGAAGCCTTGAGGATATGATTTAATAAAGGTTTTTTGGGTCAACATGGAAATAGTATTTCTCTCTTCTTCTTTCTAAGACACATAGGCCAAACTTTTCATTTAACTCATCAATCACTTTTTTTTTGTGTATTAGAGTTGCAGAATTCTTCAGGCATTAGGTGAGCTCAGCCAAGGCAGGAACGTTCTAGAGAGGAAGCCAAGCTTGGTGGCCACAGTGGTGGCCAGAAAGTGGGCTGCCTGGATGGGTGACATGACCACTCACCTTTCCTGCTAAATGAAATCAGTCCTGCTGCACAATTAACCCAATTTCATCCATAGCAGCAGGAAAATAAATTTACTTGGTAAGGCATTTTCAAGCATCAGAGCACTGTGCCACAAACCAGTATATTAGACTGATAAGGATTTTACTCTAACATAAATACAGTACGTTCCAGACCCCAAGCTCTTGGAATTTAAGTCTTGAAGGGGAAAAAAAAATATAGGAAGAAGCTTGCTAAATTTCCTTCTACATAAAATCTCTATTCTTAGGTGATTAATGGTTGCTTTGGAGAACTGTGGCTGTTTTGAGTTTCACTTGGTGACTGGAAGTATTAATCTGCAGGCACTGGTGGTAATAGTGCTTCTGCCTGCTGTGTGCCAATGAGTGCTCTTGAGTTAGCAGCTTGAATTATAAAAGCTTCATTCTGTACAAAACAGTAGCCTCCTTTTTCACCTTGATTCAGTGCAGCTTCAAACCATTTTTCCTATGCCTCCTGTCATCAGATTTAGAAGTATCACATGACTGAAAAGCTACAGAATTTCAGAAAATACATTGATCCTGTAGGGAAAAGTTTAAATTAAAGAGTGTTTTGTGTGAAAAGCAAGTAAAGAAAGGGGATTCATTCCTGATGTAATTCTGCTGAAATTGCTGCAATGCACAGAGAAATGTTTACAGTCTTATTTTTCCATTTAAATTAGGTACATCAGGGAAAAAAATTAATATTAAAGCTGGAAGTGCTGCAAAACTGAAGCCCTGCAGAGCAAATAAATTCTCTTCAATGAAAGATTTCAGAACTTTAAACTTCGGGTTTACTCAAAATCAGAAAAATTTTTATACACATAATTTTTTTTTTTTTACTCTTTATAGCTTTATGAAGTCCTCAAAATTGTTTAATTTTCTTATTTGCAAGACTCTTCATGATATGGTAAACAAAAAATACATGAAAAATTAGAAATATGACTTATGTTCTTGTCAGAATTATATGTATTATCCTCATCAATGTTTTCCTTTGCTTTTCTTCATACTGAATGTGGTGAAGAATTTTATGAAGCTTCCTGATTCCTTGAAATGTATTCCCTTATAGAGATTGTTCTCCTTAAGTCTGGATATTCTGTTCCTTCAGTTTCCCTTCTGGCTATAACCAGTGGCTGAGAGAAACTGAGAGAAAAAGCAGAAACAGCCACCACCCATAATTTTGCCAGGGAATGCATCAGGTGTTCTCCAGTAGAATCAGCAGACCAATATTTGCTGTGTGGTTAGGTCGCAGAATAGGTAGGTGAATGAATACCAGAGAATTACTGTGTTCATTCCCAGATGAATGCAAATCCAGAGGCCTGTCCAATTTTCAAGAATAAATTCATTCTGGGAAGAAACACTGCCCTTACTTTCAAATGAATCAGATATGCCATCCACTCACAATCTTATTTCCTTACTTATTTCCTCACAGACTTACTATCCCAGAGTTACAATGCAAGTATTGCTATACATTCTCAACAGAATTAGGAAAGGAAAAATATCTTATTCGGTGTTCAAAAGTGTCAGGAAAGAAATCTAAAGAAAGAAAAGCTTTTTGATTTTCACTTGTCATTAATCCAGTGCATGTTACAGGGCCTTTGTTTAAAGTCAGCAAACCAGGTTTTCTTCTGTATTAACAGAAAATTTAATATTCCAATCAAAATTAGTGAGATGCACTGTTACATGTTAAGCCTCCTCTAACAGCAGAAAAAAAGACACTTCTTCTCAATAAGTTGCATCTTCAAGATGCTGGTTGTGCTATAAAGCATTTCTACAGACCTTCACAACACGGAGAAGAGATTTTTAATTCACTGCTTTCATAAGAAACTGACAGTAACAATAGCTGAGTAGGGGGGATAAAAATGTCCCAAACTTAATACAAAATAGCAGAAATTAAATTGCCACATACCAGAAAACAGGAAAAGCATAGAAAATCAGAGCTATATTTAATTTCCAAATAATGGAAAATTTCAGTAACCATAGAGCATTACCCCTCCATATATTTGACCACATCAGTACTGGTTTTCTTCCAGTAACAGACTAAACAAGCAAGAGAGGACCAAACAAGCAAGACATATCTACCCAACCCAATCTCCACCCAGTCACTGTCACCTTTAATCTGATGCCTTCCAGAAGTCATGGTGGAAAAGAAAGGTCCAGAGGCAGGTGGCTGCAAACTGCTTCCAGCAAGAGGAATGTAAAATACAGTCTGATTGTGTCTTAAGCATATTTAAGAAGAATTTAGTAATGTATGTGATTGTTGAAAGTCAGAAGTTAGGAGGGGCTTGAATTCAATTATGGAAAAAGACATAAAATGGAGTAGAGCTATACAAGGAAGAGTTAGGGTGAATTTAAAATAGAAATTTTAGTAGAAAAAGAGTAGAAATCTGAACATAAAAAACCCAGTTTACACGTGACTGGGATATTGGAAAGGTAAAAAAAACCCCACTTGATTAGAAAGTGTAGTCCCATCAACTTACTTGGAGAAGAGGAAGCTCAGGTCCGGGGGCTGATGTCCACATGGGTCCACATCATGTGAGAGTTGTGCTGAGCACACCACAGCCAGCCCAAGAGCATGTGGGCTTGGGGAAGTTTTCCCATGAGATTAGCAGTTGAAGACTTCTCCAAGGTCTTGTGACAGATGTCCAGCCAGGTCTGTGTAGGCTGGTCCAGTAGAAGGTGGTATGGACTGGCATTCAGACTGTCCCCTGTGTCCCTCTGTGAGCTACTACTTCCTTGGGTGCCTCCATATCTTTTTCATCTTCAGAGTGTAAGCACATGTGGATGCCTCCATCCGTGTTTTTGCTCAGGCAGCATCTAAACAGAAGTTCTTAGTGTTGTTTAATACCAAAATGTTGGACTTAGACATTCAGGAAGGTGCTGTTGGCAAAGGTGAAATGGATGCAGGAGTAGGATGGTTTCCACCTGAGTGCCTGCCTGAAAAACACTGAAGGATGTGCAGCTGTTTTCTGGCCCAGTAATTTACTTTTCCATGAGTATGATCTCACCATGCAGTCAGAACTCGTAATGCCTGCATGCTGTTTTACAGTGCTATAATGGGATAGTGATGCTGAAGACATGCATTTATTTTGTCATTGTGAACCATATGCATAATATCACCTATAGAAATATTTTTCCAATTATATGAACCTATGCTAACACGTGATTTTAATGCTGCTTTCACGATATAGAGGAGAAAATGAAACAACAAAAGACAACTCCCACTGAGAAGTCAGGTAAGAATAAGTGATTCTCTCCTGATTTATGGAGGGGGGTGGGGGGTATTAAAGACCATTCAGCACTCATTTAGAGTGCTATATTTGCATTGCAATTTTTTTTACAGTATTTTGTATATATAACTGATAAGGAAGCAAAAGCAGCAGAGTGGCAATGCAGCTTCTGTTCTACTAGGAATTGTCTTTCCAATGATGAAGAAAGGTAGAGGCCTTTCAGCTCCTTAGCTGCTTCTTCCAGCCTCCCATTAGGCAGAGCTGGGCTAATGAAATGAGGTGTAGCTGTAAATCAGACCTCTGAAAGGAATAAATTACCAGGTGGATTAGGACTTTGGATCAATCTTATGGATAAAATATTTTTGGGACTAAACTCTAAATCATAGGGTCTTATTTTTTAGTATTTTTTAAATGTAATGCTGACAGGGAAAAAATCAAGTAATAATGAGTGTTCTAGAAGCTGTGAAGAATCAGCCAAGGAATTAGAACATTCTCATCATCACTGGTGGTCAACACAAAGCTGTCTAAACTTTAGGAGTTTGAATGCTTTGCATCCTTGCACAAGTAGGGGAAGCTAAGAACAAGTGAGAACTGACTCCAATAAAATGCTTGAATGTTAAAAAGAAAGGGAAAAAAAAAAGACTATATTTTCTCTTCTTTTTGTATCTAACTTCTACAATTTATCCTCTTTTGTCTTCTGTAGCCCAGGCAAAGACAGCAAGTATGTGATTCTTACCTTAATCAGAAAATTTCCTGTAAAATTGTTGGATATGTGTGTCATTTTTTTTTACTTTTACATAAGGAAATATGCTCTTGGCAATTTCTAGTTTTGCTTCTTTATCACCATGTCTTCCATTCTTTCATTTAACATACTGTCTTGACATTGCTATTTAAAAGTTCATTTGGCATAATCAATTATTTCAGTGCAGGAGTGAATTCATCCTAGGCTTCCCATATCAAAAGTCCCAACAACAAAAATTCTTACAGAAACTACAAGTTTTTGAAAATCACTATTAAAAATTGCCTGGGTTGAATAAATGCTCCTGCTAAGTTTAAATATATATATATATATATATATATATAAAAGAATTTAATATAACTGCATCCTGAATTCTTCTCAGTCAAAAAGAACTCAAGAGTCCATCCATACCTTAACTTACCCCACAGCCTGCTTGTTGATTTTCTATACCTTTCACACTTTCAGAATGCAGATTATACTACAGAAATAATAATTAAAACTGTCAATTCCCCAAATAATTTAATGATAAGTCCAGATATGGGAAATTAATCACTCTTCACTGAACCAATTTTTCATTCATGCTTCATAAATGTGTTTCCCATCTGAAATTTCATATGATGTTTTCATCCCAGCATTTCTCAACTTTCTCAACCCCATCTGAAATCACAGTTACTAGGAGTTCAATTATTCATTTGAGTAGCAGAATGGCTGAGGCTTATTGCCCTTTTTTCAGAGGTCATTTTCAGCACTTTCCACTTTACAGTATGCTTTTGAGTCCTCATTTCTCAGGAAAGAAAAAAAATGTACAAACCTTAAGCTGTAGGAAACATCACCAGGAAACAAGGCTAGCAGAGCTATCCATTGATTCCACAGCCCTAAAATATATTTTGGCCTCAGTTTCCATTACATAGTTGCTACTGTGTTAGACCTATTTGAAAAAAAAAAATCTTCTTCAATTTTTTTATTTCCAGCAACATAACATAATTTGTCATTTTTTCAGTAATAATTATGAAGTAGAAGGATGGGAAGAGGGCTAGGGAAGCAGGCATGTGGAGGTCAGATGCATTTTCCACACTTAAATATAATTCATTTATATATAATAGTATGTGTCCAAGACTTTGGGCATTCAGCTCAAGTATATTTGAATCAAGAACAAAGGATGATGAATGGTTGCTGAGTTTACTCTGCACTCTCCTTTCCAATAATAAAAATTGAAAATAGATAAAAATACATTTAAGAAATTATAGGACACCCTATTACTCCTTCCTTAAGATGCATGCATGACTCTTAGTAGCACTAATAGTAGCTATATTTGTGAAGCTATGAGTAGTACTAATGAACTTTGTTATTTTGTGGCAGATCCCTCAGTAGACAATCTCTTAATACGCATTCATTTGTGGGATTTTTTAAAAAATAACAGCATGAAACAAGAGAAAGTAAATGCTTAATCCTGAAAAACATACATACAATCCTTCTTACTAAAAAAAAAGAAAATAATTTAAAAAATTAAAAAGCACCTACCAGTGCAAAATGCAACTTAGAAACATTATGATATTTTTTTTATGCTGTTGTTTTTTGTCTAGAACATGAAGTAGTCAGACATGAAAAAGATGTTCCCCTTACAAAACCAGGTAAACAGTCCTGCATTTTATTTTGCGTATTTATTTTGAAAATGTTATTTAAAGAAATAGTGAAATACAATTGCATATGACAAATGTCAAAACCATGGCTCTGTGATCTATTGTGATGTATAGAATGGTCCTGACATGCCATATCACAAACCAAATAGCACAGTGCATACTTGTAATGCTGGTCGTCATTTTAAGATATAGATATATGTATATATCAAAGGCCAAATTTCTGCATCCGTAATTCCATTGATGTCAAAGGCATATATGTCAGCAAAGAATTTGAACTGCTTTCTGAAACTGCTTACTTCAAATGGCTACATTTAGCTAATTATTTGTGGGGATCTACCTTTTATTTGGACTTCACAAAAGAGTTAGCCTCCTAGGATGAGCAATACTTTAATTTTCATCCATTACAGGTATCATATGATATATTATTCAGATCTTGACCTGGCACTATCCATCATCTGTGGTTAATGTCTCTGGTATCATAGCTCATGCACAGTCTCACTTGTACCAGACAGAGCAAAATTGATGCTGGTATAGGAAAGAGCGTTGCTCTGTCACTGTGGACTGTCATCAGGAGTTTAAAAAATGTCTGCTCCATGCTTCTTCATGAATGGAAATAAGGGAAGAATTAATATTTTTACCGTTAATAATAGTAATCCTTAACTCTAGCAAAACTATTGCTGTCTGTAAATGAGAACACCCCTACAAAATTCATTCATTATTAGACTGTTATTAATTACTGTGAGATCAATAAAAAGTATGTTCTGATGTGTAGAAACATACAGAAAAAATAAAACCATTCTCTGCCATAACAATATTATGCTGAACCTGACTGTTTCTCCATTTTTCTTTCCTCCTTTTACTTTCCAGTCAAAGCGAAAAGCTCTGCAAGTACGTGCAATGACTTATTTCTAACGGAAATTCTTTTTGCATTCTTTTCAGATTCATGCTCTCTCAATTTGCATTTTTGTAATTTTGTCATGTTATATAATGCTATTTTCTTGCTTATATTACAGATACTCTTGCATTCTGTCTGCTTACTAACAGCCAAACACAACAAAATCAAGCACATTTATAATGTAATATTGTGAAGCTGCAAGATTCAGACTGCAGTTTTTACTCCTTAGAAAATAACCTAAATTACACTGGTAGCAAAACTGATATTCTGGTGGTTTTAGATGAGTTTATATGTATAAATTTATATTTATGCAAATATATTGTTTATTGAAAATAAGAGAATAGAATGTAGCATAACTGAATTAGACAACCTTTTTCTTACTTCTTTTACCATTTGGAAATTACTTACATCATTAATTCACTAAGCATGTTGTTGGCCTTGTTCCAATAAAAGCTTTCTTTAATAAAAAAAGTTAAATTAAATTAAAGAAGAGAAAGAAATATTTCCAATTTGGATTAGTTTTAAGGTGGATTCAAGGGGAATTTATCACATTGCAAAAACTTCCACTGAAGTCATGGGATAATGTTCTTTTTAAGGTCATGTTTAAAGAAGGCTTCTGAACAGATGAAGGCTGGGATCTATGCTTATTGTGGCAGGTCATTATATATTACATACTGCAAAGCATGGTCAGACAAAAATCAGAAGGATAGTGTTTTACTGTGTGCTTTGAATTGTGAAAATGCTGAAGTATGAACCTTCACAGATGAATAAGTTGCTGCCTCTTTGGCACAGGATCTGTGTTTTCTCTTTGGTGCAGTGCCTGACACATCAAGACTAAACCATGTGCTATTCTGATGAAAACTAAACTGAAGACAAGGCAAAGCAAAATTATTCACTTTAACTTCCCAAACCAGTCACTTGTGCTAGGTGCTTAAAGTTAGAGAGGATGAATACCTGCCCCATAACACCTGTAGGAAAAGTGTTACTCTGAACCCCATATGTAAAGTGAAAATGTGAGCACAAGGCAACTGAAATGTGCCCACACTGAAGGTTTTCCTTCAGCCCTGAACTGCAATGTTTTGTTTTTGAGTTATTATTGCAAAATTATTACTACCTGTGAGGTTATCCATGGGCTTATTTCCATTTTTGCCAGAATTTTAAGAAAATTTTTCTCTATTTAATTCTATTATTCACTTTTGTTCAGTCTTGTTTTCACCGAATCTGTTCATTGACATGTAATGTCTTCTGCTGTGATTTATGTGAGAGATCCCAGTGATGGCACTCACTGCTGTTAGAGGCTCATCACAGATTTAAGTGACTAATTCCTTATGCTTTCGTCACAAAAATCACTGTTCACAATGTTGGGGTTTTTTTTTTTACCAAGAGCTATGTTACCCTGGTATATTGTGAATGTAAGGAATAGCCAGGATATTTTTCCTTGACCTTTGCAGAGGAATGTTTGTACCACATTCTTGAGCTTATATTCTGCTGCTTGAAATGATTGTAAAGGTTAACAGTGCCTTTAGAAAAATGGAAAAAAAAAAAAGAAAAAGAAAAAGGAGGAAAAACAGCAACAAGCAGACGTATGGTCATTTCCAAAAGTAATTCTCTATACATTGCCCCTTTTTGAGCAAACCATCCTTGAATAGATCTAGCTTACAATTTTAAACACCAGAGCTATCTATTTAAAATTTTCTCCACTTAAAGGAGAACACTTAGTTGGATCACTGCCTTCTTTATTTATTGAGGTCTATATAGCTTTGCTTCATGTATTTCTTAGCCAGGTGTAAAGTGTACTTACCATAACATGACAGTAGCTATCATGTAATTCAGTATGAGATGTGGTAATGGACACAAAATACCCAGTGATTTTGAAGTTCAGGTCCAGTGGGAACGTAATAAATTAATACAGTTATCCTGGGCTGAATTCATTCACACATTGTATCTTGTTCAGTCTTGATGTAAAAGCAAGTGTGGTTTAAGTTAGTAAAGAAATTGGATCATCAGTGAATGCCGCTATAAACAGAAGGACAAGGTTGAGTTTGAAAACTACCCAAATTAACAACACATACAATTTCATAGTAGCAACTTGCTGCCATGATCTAACCTGGCAGGTAGGTATACACCACACAGCCACTCACTCAATTTTAAAAACAATTAGCAAATCATCTTATTTTTCACTATTTCTATTTTAGTGTACAGGAGGGTCTTTTACAGCCATTGGACGTTTATCAAGCTTGAATGCGTAATGAAACAGAATTTACTCCCTACATACACACCAAAGACTCACAAATTGTGAGACATTACCTTGAACGGAAAACAAAGCTGGTGGTGGATCTTACACATGCAGGAATACCAAACTGTATTTTGCAGTCAAGAGGAAGAAGATGTAGGCTGATATTTTTAAAAGACCTGAAAAATTGACAAATTATATTCCCACTTAGGTTTATAATGAATGTGCCATAATAAGGGTAATATGTTTCCCAATGTTCTCAGAGTAAGTGGATGTTTGTTGATGCCTTGAGAAGAAGGAATAGCCCTTACATTTCATGCAACAGATAGTCAAACCAACTGACCTTTAGGTCAACAGTCTTCTCATACTTGACTGTCTAGAAAATCAATTAATCCTAAATTACGGTACATGCAAACAACTGGGCCCATCCAGATCCCTCAGAAAGACATTCCCTCAAATAACAAGTGAGAGCATGAAACCTTTTCCTAGACTTGGAACCTCAGAAAAAATCTTAGTTTTTTCTTCTGAAAATGAAAAAACATATTAATTTTTCCATGGGTCACAATGCAGTAATGTATCATCTTTCAGAAGCTATGAGCAAGATCATAAACAAAAAGGTAAATATTAAAGGACTTTAGCATGTTAGCATTTAATAGCCGTAAAACTGGCCTTTGTTAAATGCCTGTGGTGCCTAAGCATTGAGCACTGACATTTATAGGTCTCCTTATGGGCCAAGACGAGTGAAAGTTTCCTGGGACTTGTTAGGGAAAATGAGGCTTAATTGCTCAGTCTTCCTGATGAAAAAACATTGACTGAAACATTTTCACCTTGGTGTGAGTTCATGTTCATCTGAAGCCAAAACTCAGCAGGAATAAAGTACAGAGATATCTCAGTCAAAGGAAAACCTTTAAATGCTTTGTGATCTTATTCCTTTTTTGTCCTGCTCTGAGTTCTACAAAAAAGATGCTTTGCTTGGGTAGCAAGGTCATTCTTTCTCTTTCAAATTGTATTCTTACACAAAACTGGAACTAATGAAGTAATGATGGGTAAAAAATACATTGGATTCAAAATGAAAATGTAATTAATTTCTTTGATTTAAAATGAGTGATGATGATTTATACCAGAGAATTTCTATCAGTTGGATTGACCAATTTTCACCAATTATTTTGGGTATTATAATAGCACAGGAATATATGCTTTTCTTGTGCTAAGTGGTGTGGAAAGACGTGGTCAAAATCTCTCGAGATTTTATTATTAAAAGGCAAGTCAAACTACAAATGTGGGAGAAACACTTAGGGGTCAATGCCAGCTATTCAAGGTCGGTGTCAGTCTTTGGTTGGGAAGGGTAGACCACAGGAAAAGTAACAAACTGAATACATTTTTTGGAAAATAGCATAGTCAGCTATAACCTTGAAGGCACACTTAAAAATAAGTCTGTTTAAATATTAGCTTGCTGGAAAGCTTTGATTGGCACAGGGTTTGCATTTGCAGGAATGATTGCATGCTGGATTATAGTACTTCAAAGAGAGAGACTCTTAGATTTCAGTGTGAAATTCTTCATACACGCCCATTGTTAAGGCACATTTGTTTGTAAATTAATACCCTGCAGAAAAGTTGCAGATGAAAGAGATCTATTTAAATGTTTGCTTTCCCTGAGAAAACATGGT
Organism: Cettia cetti; assembly: GCA_013401135.1. Taxonomy (NCBI): domain Eukaryota; kingdom Metazoa; phylum Chordata; class Aves; order Passeriformes; family Sylviidae; genus Cettia; species Cettia cetti. The sequence continues at coordinate 125,529 of VZUI01066644.1, read as the reverse complement.
ACTGAAATTCTTGTTCTTTTCCTTCCCTTCCCCATCCCCTTTCTCTTCATTACTGGTTATTTTCCTGGAGAATCAACAGCTGAAATCCCAACATCAGGTAAATACTACATTTTTCTAGTACGATTCATGGAAAGAACTAATGAACATACCAGTGTTGATTAATGCATGTTGCTCACAGTGGTAATGTAAAGCAGCATGGGTGAAGTGACAGCACTGCTGCTGCGCAGGTCTCTGCCATAGGCTCTTCTTTTCATCTGATTATGTGATCTTCACTGCCCGCCTTCTGCAGCATGTTTGGGTGAGCTAGACACAGGTGATCCTCACGGAAAGAGATGGTGGGAATCAGCTGACACATGCGCCAGAGGACACTGAAGAAAGCATCATTACAACTGTTTGGACGATGCAAAGTGCAAATGAACCATTTTAAGGCAGCCAGCTATTTTTTCTGCTGTAGTCAACAGGGAATACTGAAATGGGCTCAGGTGCCTGAAGTGATACACTTTGCATAATTTCAGTGTGCCTTAAATGGAGTCACAGACCAAATGCATTTGTGGCTGAGAAGAAAGGATGTGGGAAAGGAAGCAGTACATGCTCTAAGTGAATGTAAACATTTTCCTACATGTAGACTAGGAAAAACACCCCTCAATAAAATAAATCACAATCTATTGCTGCAGGACTTCTGAATGGTCAATGTGGCAGTTCTAAAGGTCCATCTAGCTCCATATCCTGGGAATTCTAGTATTTTCTTTCAGATGTTTGAGATCACTCTGGGAAGGAGAGTAAGAAGCAAGCAATGGGCAGAGGCCTTCCCAAGTGTATTTTGACCACAAATAAATAGGTAAATCTGGCAGTAGTTAGGGAATTACAGAATTCAAATGCTGAAGTCTTTATTAGGATTTTCTAAATTGCTCTGCAACCAATACTCAATAGCAGCAATATTCAATACTCAACAGCAGTGGAATATTCCATATTTAACCGGCAATATTCAAACACAAAGCCCAGAACTGCTACGTCCACTAAGTGTAACAGGCACTGTTGCAATATTACAGACATTATAAACACGCCATGAGAAATATTTACCACAGTAATTCTTCTAGGGAAATTATCAGGGAGAGAATCTTTGTGCAATGTACTTATTGTAAAAGCCCTGTGTTCCAGATGCCTGTCACTTAATGTTATTTCTTTGCAAATCTTTCTAGCAACAAAAAAACCAAAGACAACTAAGGAAAAACAAGGTAGGAATTTACTCCATTTGTTCATACATATGTAGAATAAGAATATGAGATTGCAAATTTGCATGTATTATTGTTTAAGGCAACTCCTAAAATATCTGTGTTGATTCTCAAAGAATTTTACTTGGAAGCTTATAAGTAAAATCTATTCAGCAGTCAGTTTACCAAGCTTTACTTGTGTTACTTTATTTTTTGTAGAAAAAACAACTGAGAAGAAACCACTGAAAGAAGAAAAAACTAAAGGTAATAAAGCCATGAAAATCTCTGCAGACAGCAATAAAAATGCAAACATTCAGGTTTGGGGGCTTTTATGGGATTGGAAAGAAGAGCTGTTTTAGTCTTTCTACACACATGCAAGTAAGCCAAAATGATGAAATTGTACATAAATCCCCAGTAGTTGAAAGTCTGGTGCCTTGTTTGCATATGAGTATCAAGGATTACATCTACACATCCACTATGGCCGCAGCATGCCCTCCCTGTGACCTGTCCAGCCCCCAGCTCGGGAGCAGAGGATTAGCTGTCCCCACTCAGCCTGCTCCTGTGCTCCCTGCTGAGGGAGTGCAAAGTTCATCTCCACGGCTGGTCTGATGCCTTAGGTCACCAGCTTCACACTGCAGAATATCACACTGATAACGAGAAACATTTTTCCTACGCCAGACAGACTTCATGATCACCCATATTCTGCCTAAACTCTTGTACACAGCACTGATTGTTTCCTCACAGTAATATGCAAATAGAGAAACGATTTCTGCTATACCTCTAAAGATAATTAATAGCAATAAATTACAGTATTTCATTGAGAAAGTGGTTGAAGTAATAAATATCTTCTCTACATTGGTTAAATGCAGTGACTTGCACATAAAATTTGTATATTGAAATCCCGAACCTCAAATTTATCTCTAACGGGGGCACTGGTGCAAGTTCACTAAACTACTGCCTAGAAGCAGTTTGCTTATATGGTTTTACTGGACAGAAAATTTATCTGTTTAAATTATTTACTAGAAGAGACAGGCTTAAAAAAAAATCAGGTTTATAGAAATCCCTATCTGAGAGATTCCAAAAAACAAATATTTATTATTGAAATTCATTTCAGTATTTTGACCTGAAACTGTAGATTAATTTATTATCTTTTTTTTTTTTTTTTAATGTGTCCCACCAGTAAAAGAAGATCCACGACATCAAAACCTGACATCAGGTACATGATTTTCCTTTGTTGCAAAGGATTCAGGAAAAGTGGTTTGTGGTTTGGTTTTGTTTGGTTTGTATTGGGTGGGGTTTTTTAAGGGAGATCACACTTATAATATTTTCACATTTTTAATTCAAATCTATGGGATAAGATGTGAGACAAGCCAGGCAAATCAAATCCATAAATCTTGTTCCTGTGAAGAATGATTTGCTGAAATGGTATTGCCTAAATAAATTTACCTTCCTAAATTTTTAAACATATATTCATCTGATTATCTTATAAAACAAGAGCTCTGTAATTAATTTGGCAAGGCAGTATTTAAAACTAATATTTTCTTCTCATAGAAAATCTTTCCTGTAATAAAGTCACATAGAGAGAAACATGTACAATTTGTTTTCTCTCACATTAATAAATATTGTCTCCCAAATCACTGTCTGCCCAAACTCCACTCCAGCAAAAATGGTGAACAAAGATGAGCATCTCCGGAGAAAATCTCCCTCCATTGTGTAATCATGTTTTTACTAGTTTACAGAATAACAAAAAAGATACCTAACTATATAACAAGTGCAGAACAACCTATTTTCAAGGAAGAGAAAATACAAATGAAATGGATTTGTTACCATGTCCATTATATGAAAGTATTTGCACACATGGCTCACTTTGTTTTATGAGGGCATTTACATAAGAACGGCTTGGACTTTTTCATCTTATTTTCTTTAATCAGAAATAAAGAGATATGGATTCAGATACAGACTTTAATCCCTTTTGATTATTATGTTACCAACATGTCAGTTGATAGAGAAGGTAGAATCCATGCTGTCAAAGATTTATTACTATTTAATTAAAACAAAATGTTTATGGATTAGGAAGTGCTACTCATAATATATAACCAGTACATTAAACCAAAGATTTTGCCATTAGAGAAAATAATTCTTCTATGCATCAAAATCCCAAATATAGTGTAAAACAAGAATGTACTAAAATTTTTCTCTCACTAGATTTTCCCCTGCCTACCACCCTCCCACAAAGTTTACATCACTCAAAACCTGTGTTTCTGTGGCTTTCATTTACATTAATTATGATTGTTTAATTTAGTTGTACATTATCACTGGGCACTTATTCTTAACTGAATGTTTCTCAGATCATAAGCAACTCTGTGCAAAATCAGTCCTTCATAACTCTGCAAACTTACTATGTAAGTGTTTTCAAAATATTCTTTGTCCACTGAAAAGAATAGTTAGCTTTCAGACAATGGATGAAAGGTTTCCAGAAAAACATCAAAGTTACACTTTTATGGGTGTTGTTTCTACATATTTGATTAAATTGAGAATTTGAAAGTTTAGACCAAGTCCCAAGTCCTGTGTAGGTGAATTGGAACTTGATAACTTCTCCCTGTTTTGCTTGCAGATGAAGCCAGTGTTTTTTTCCCAGTGCACTGAATACTAATTTTTTTCTGATAAATGGAAGTAGAAAAGGATTTAAACATTCTGACCTAATCTAAAACTTAAAATACTAAATCTTCATTCAGCTTTCAAAAGCTAAGTAGAGTAGATTCCCATGTCTTTAGATTTTGCTCAGAACCCTTCAACCTTTCCCTGATACTAAAAAGCAATCAGATAGAAAAGAATATGCAATTTTAAAAGCTGAATATAGCTGCAATTTTAGAATGCTCCACATTTGAACAGAATTTTAAGCACTACTTTACCTTTCACAAATAATGGTGCTATGTGCAGAAGACGCTAAATTTCACTGTCCTGTAGATCTGCAAGCAATTAATTAGAATGCTTTCCTCTTCTTTTTCCTCTCTTAACTGTCAAAGTTGACACCTGTACAGAGACAGCAAAAAAAAAAAAAAAAAAAAAAAAAAAAAAAAAAAAAAAAAAAAGCAACAAAAGCCAGGAATTCCGGGAACTCCGTTTTTATTTCTGTCTTATAACAAATGTATTCAAAAGCACACATAAGTAGTTTTTGACTCTTGGAATGAAATTTAAGGAGTGTACAAATTTAATTCTCTGGTAAGGATTATCTACCATACTCTTTATATGAACAGCTGTACACTTACATATGTTCTAGTTTGTTTCAAGGTTAATATCGCTGAAAGAAAATCTAAATGGATCAAAGGTTAATTATATTTATTCTAATTACCTTCCAACTGCCTTCTTGGATGAAAACTCTAATACCAATGCATACTGTATTAGTTGAAGGGGTTGGGTTTTTTACTGCCCACAGATGTGCAAATGTGGCAGAAATAAAGAGAGACTGTGTTATAAGAGGATGAAAAGTGAGAATTAATGAAACTGATTCAATATGTATTGTTTTTTAAATTAGAGAAAAGTTTGGATTATTCTCAAGATCAAGTGAAACCAATCCACTCATGATAGCTTCCTTGTAAATAGATGTGTCATAAATAGACTTACAGAATTTGTGCATCTACCCTCAAGACTTACATAAATTGTGCATTTACTCTCATATATTATTAGACATTTTAAACTTTCTTTGACATGGGTGAAACTTTCTTTGATGTGGGAACTCATCAAAGTTATATTATAGTATGTCATACCTACTGTTTAGTGAGAATTAATTAATTAAAGAACTTGTACTTCTGTTAAGAGTTAAATTAACATTAAGCAGAGTTGGAACACTGCTTATATGAACTTTTATGGAAATAAAAGCTAGATTTTCCATCTACTTCTGCATTGGTAGAGGTTCTCAAATACAATACCAATTCTCAAACATTTTCTAGCATAAAGAGCAATAATTTCATCATACTACCAATATCTATTCAATACCACATATTAATCACTGTTGCCCTGGTTTTCAGCCTTCTAGTTTGGAGTCAGAATTTTTTCACACACTTTCATGTAAAGCAATGTTTTTCTGTAGTTATCTATCATGTTTGCATTCTTTTCTGTAGGAGAAACAATTGATGGACATTTCTAAGACCAGTGGAATAGAAGAGGTTGAACCTCAGTCTTCCAATGTGGTCTCTTTTCTAAAAACCTATATAAGCTGAAAGAAAAAATTAAACTCTCTATTTTCCTGCTCCGACTCTGCGGTAGTCACAGTATTTTCCCTCATGGTGGTAATGCGCCAAATCACCACATGAAAACCTCAACAACTGCAGGGAGTGAATTCATTTTATGTCTTATAAGTGTGTGGAGTCTGTATTATTACTGAGGTTGTTTTAGTGCTTTGCACTTTCTGTCTAGCAATATATTTTCCAACGCAAACATGATTTCCAAAAAAAAAGCAGAAAGTTTTATTTGATGTGAAGTTTGATATGACAGCCATTTGGGAGACTATGAAGGAGATTTCATCAGTGCTAAAGGAAGGTAAACTTGTCAGCAGTGCAATCCCTGAGATTTATCCCATATATTATTATTTTGAAAGAGACTAAGACCACTTCCTTTTTTCCTTGGTTCTGGAGCATTTGAAGACTCTGGAACAAAATATTATCATTTTTATTGCTCTGAAGTAGCAAGATTTGTCTAATTTTATTAAGCACAAATATTGGTAATATTCTTTAGATAGAACCATTGAATGACTTTTTAAAATATTACACAACAGTCAAAAGAGAAGACAAGGACTTCATCTTTACAGTGTGGGAAGCTCTCACCTATAGACAAGTGGAGAACTGCAGATACTATATTCTCTACTTTTCTTGCCCCCCAGTCTGTCTCATATGTATGATGGTTCCGGTATACTCTGAGCAGTTTCTTCCATAAATTCAGCAGTATGAACTTATACTGACTAGAATTTTCTCACCAGAATTCAGCAATAATCACTAATATGTTGTTGTTTCCTGGGCATTAGAAAGTCAGCTGTTTGCTAGAATATCATTAGAAGGAGCTGACACTCTGAGAGGTTTCAGAATTTCTTGTAAAAGATCTGTTCTCATTTATTTACAAGACCTGTGTCTGTGTAGGTTATTCTCATTAAGATTTTCTGGGGCATTCATTACACGCCAGTACAAGAAGTCAGCATGAGAGCAGGATGAACTGTGCACTAAGACTGCTTGCAGGAGAGTCCATGTAGAACATCTTCCATTCTGTGGATATACAGAAATGTCTCAACATTTCACGTTGGTCAGAATTGTGAGGACCAAGCCTATATATGCAGGCCTTCCAGCAACTTGTTGTTAGTCATCCATTACTCTGAAGTTGACTCTTAAGCAAATACTTGGAGACTAAATCTCATCAGGTTTGTCTAAATGAAGGCATGAAGGAATACTGCCCTTTTAGAAGATGCATATGTTTATAGAACACAGTTAAACCAAGCTAAATGCTGGAGTGGTCATTTATTAAGGTGACCTTGATTTAATTTAGTTTAATCTACTGTGAAGTATTCACTGAGGCTGCTTTAGTACTGAATGAGCAGCTACACAAACTTTTATATGGATTAATTCATCTCTTTTTAATTTACCTTGAATTAATCTTGCTGATTGTTTCTATGTAGAAAAAACATCCAAAGGGGAATTTTCAGCCATAATTTGGTAACTAGGTAAAATGAAAACTTTAGGGTCTGTCCTGAAACTGATTAAATGTCACTGGACAATTTCTAATAGATTGTAGTAAGTTTTGAAACTCAAAATCTGTAAAGACACACCAAAAAGAGAACAAAATATCAGGTCTTAAGTTAATGATGAGTTAATAAATAACCTCCCAGCATGGTGACATTGTCATTTAAATTATGATTTCCAGAAATTCTAAATGCCCAAAGGTTTAAGTTTTATCTTGCAAAACAAAAAACTTCACTGTGAGAATATACAAGCACTTTTGGTTGATGTCTTTTCTTCTACAGGAGATTCTTCATCATCTATGCCTAGCTCTAAATTAATTTTTTTTGCTTTTGGCTATATTTGATGATATAATTACCTTATCTTGAGTTTATTCATTGTCTAGATTTGTTTACAGTTGTGAATTACTGAGATTGAATCTCAATCATCTTCGCCTTATGACAAGAGTTATTTGGAATCAGTTCAAAGGCCACCTCCCCAGAGAGCAATCATAAGTTTTCACAGCTATCAACACAGTGAAAAATCAGTTTAGTTTAACAACTAAATTCAGTTTAGTGTAACAACTAAATATTAGCTATATGTTAATAACACTTGAACATTATTAGCTATTGAGAACCTTTGGTTATTATGCAAACCTGAGCTGTGCCACAACCATGCATATCTTTACAGATTCCATTGATAGATTCATATAAAAGTCTGTAAGGGATAAATCCTGAAGATCTGAAGATCAATAACCAGATTGAGTCCTTGCCAATCAAATCCCTGTTTAAAATAAAATATCAGAGGCAAAACATTGTCTTAGAATATTCTGATGTCCAAAACAGTCTGTCAAAGAGGTTCCATAAAGCTTAAAGTTTATGCATATATAAGGCACATTACAGTGCAAGCACAGAATTTTTGTATCCTACATCTCTGGCCTTCAAACAGGGCAAACTGTTGGTGTAGTGTTCTGTTCCTACAAAAACTTCCTCAGGATCCAGAAACATGATTAACAATTCCTGTCTTCCAGACATGGTTTGAGTACAACCAAGCCACCTTCATCAGGACCTTGACAAAATGCAGCTGTAGTTATTTTGCTTTTAAAATGATAGAGACAATGCTAGTTCCTCTATACCTTTGTAGTCACAGTGTAGTCTCTAAGGGGTTAAGATGATACTCTTTCAAAGCTCTCTTCAACTAGAAAGCCTCAGCTTTACAGTGTCTATTTTCCAGAAGGGCACTAGGGTTACAAAACAGTGTAGGTGGAGTGCAAGCTGCTTGTTCTTCTTGATTTTGCACAATTTCAGATCCATCAGTACAAGAGTCATTGGTACCAAAGGTTAATAGACAAGACATCTGTTTCTGTTTCAGAAACCTCTTTATGTAAAATATTTCAAAACTATTACTGGGTAAAAAATTGCACACTAATTTTTATGCTCCCAGGTACATCTAGTAATGTATGGAGGTGGCTCATGTGGTTTATGCACATGTACAGCACTAAGTTTAATATCTGGAGAGCTCTGCAGTTTACAGTGGAGAGATATTTACTGTTGTCATTGCAGATCTGCTTTGTGAACATGACTTCAAATGTGGGTGCTGGTACTCAGCCTAAATCTTGCTCAAAGTTTCTGAAGTCCACCCTAAGTGTTGTTCCACAAACATTATTAGACCTTTCCCATTACACTTGATAATGTGCCCCATGAGCTTGGAGTGGTTTTCTATACCAAAAGAAGATGAAAAAAGTTCTACCAGAGAATGTACTAAAGGAAAATTCACAGAGAGTGATCGCAAAAATAGAGGACATTTGGAAAAAAAAAATTAATTGGAGGATAAAGAAAAGTTAAAAAATGAACAAGGTAATCAAAAGCTGGGGGTTTTTTACAATTAACTCATTAATTGATTCCTTCTTATGTTGACCTCAAAATTTGTCTTGCAAGTTATTGAAGAAACATATGTTTTCTATAAATGCAGGACAGATTGGTGTAAGTACATATACAAGGGTCACTGCCCACTGAAAAAGAAAAAAGACTATGAAAAAATTTATTATTTAGCACACTGGTTTAGGTCCAATAGAAAGAATCTGTATTGCCGAAATTTGAAAAATTAATCCAATTAGTAATGTTATTTATGCCTGTTGAACAATAAGTTCATTCTTTTCCCCTTGACTGGGTCAAAATATTTTTCTAAAACTAAACTAAATGGCTCCAAACACTTGTAAATACATATGGAATTTATTTCAAGACAAATGAAGTAAAAATATATCTGTATAAATCTCTGAATGATTTTGCCACAAACAAAACATAAATGTCTAGTGTCTTAGTGAACACTATTATGTTCATTTTGCCCTTTAGTTTGACTGGCATATCTTCTTAAATCACATTACAAGAGAAGTGAAAAAAAGTACATGTTATGTATTCCCATGACATACTTTGTGGAAGTAAAGTTATATACAAAATGTAATTCTTCAGCAGTTTTCTGAGTCAGAGATTATTTATCTTTGTTTCAGATAAATGGTCATTTCTTCAAATCCCTCTTCAGCTTTAGGGAAGTAATTGCTGTCATATTTTTTCAGCATAGGTTTTGTTTTTAAAAAATTATCAGCTAAAAGCAGGCATCCTGATATTGGAGTGAGTTTATGTTTCCAGACTATCATCAGTATAGTGAAATCCAATGGAAAAATCCTAATTATGTGATACAATTTTTTAATCAGTGGCAGCAGATGTTGTGAAATATTTTAAGAAGACAGCCTATTGAGTTGCTACAGTTTCTTCCTGTCTTTCCTTATTCCCAGAACTGCACATTCAGGGTGAAGAAGACATTCTAATTTAGCTCCATTTTTCATTTTAAGTAACACACAGGCACAGATCTGATCTTTTCTAATCTTAAGCCCTTGGAAAAGAGCATATTTGCACCATGGCAAATCAAAGGAGAACTTCTCCAACGGGTTACTCATCCCTTTAGAATCTGAATTGCCTCCCAGCTTTATGTCACATGGCTAAATCCAGAATATAGTGCCTCCAGTCCCTCTTGTTAAGCAGGGTGAATTTGGTTCTACCAGGGTTTGCCAGCAGTTCAAGTTTATCAGACAGTTCAACACTGTCTCTTTATTGAGGATGTATTGTCATAAAAAAAGTCCTGCTGTTCCCAGCAGAGGAGTTCTCATTGAAGAAGACAAATGTGTGAACATAATGCTGCACAAAATCCATAAATTCCCCAAACTTTTATTTAATAAAGATTTCAGTTAGAATGATAACTGAAATTAAGAAATCACTTGCATCATTCAAGCACCAGCTTACCTTTCATTAGCTGCTTAACTGCCTTGTCATACACTGTTTCCCTCCTCTCCCTTCTCTTCACCTCTCCTCCCTTCCTTTATCCCATGCCTTTACAGCAAAATAAATATATGGTATTAACTTCCAGTTACTTGGTATCCATTTCTTATTAACATAAAAAGTTCCCTGATTGTTTATTCCTTCTTCTTCGGTTTCATCTTTTTTTTGTGTACATAAATGTGTTTGTATGTAAAATTTAAACCAATTTTTAAGTGAATGACAGTTATTTAGAAATAATGATTTACTTGCAATTTGCTGAAATTACATTAGTTGAATGTACTGGATGTAGGAATAGGTTGACAGATACAATATCATGTCAACATGCTAAATTTCATGACCAGCAAACAGTGTGTCTTATCCTGACACTGTCAGTGTTTATTGAGCAATAATAGCAAGAGGATCCAATTCAATTTTGCTGCCCACCAAAACCACTGTAGTCTCCTCTAATTACTATTGCACTGTGAAAAAATTCAATAACTTCTGGTCCCTCTTATATATGATTTTTTGAATGATTCATCCATTTGCTCCTATGTTTCAGTAATAAAACAAATCATGCCAGTACTGGACTCCTTTGAAAACTCAATGCTAGCAGAATAGTAAAGCCTGTGTGCTCTGATTATTGCTATGCTTTGTTGGAACTGTCTGCATTACCACATATGTGTTGTACTGTTACATCTTGCATGGTTTTACTGTCTAACAAAAAGAATTTTTTAATGACTTTTTTGGGAATGTCACGTTGGGGATATTCACACATTTATGGGAGAATTACGTGGTTTGCGTGCAGTGACCATGACATGGAACATAACAATATTCCATAAATACACAGCTTATTTATCCATTTAGTCTTCCTACTAGACAATGCAAGAGCCAGTTAACAAAATAAGAATTTTTTCTTTAAATGGTTGTTAGATGTAATCTATCACACTCAAGCTAAAAGACAGAAATAATAAATTTCACCTTCTGTTGCAGAATTGCTTTTCTTAGAATAAGTATTTCATTCATTGAGCTTTGTTGCCATGTTTCAAAAAGAGCGCTGACTTTGACAAGTGACAGATCATAGCTGTTCTTAACCAGTTCTGTTCCTTTAATATTATATATGTTTTTACTGTGGTGATATTTTCCCCTCTAATGACATTAACTATGATGAGAGTGCCCTTCTTGCGCTATTGATTTGATACATTTTCATAATTTTTTATACTAAGTGTTTTTATAGATGTGTACTACTGGCTTTGTACTGATACTAATTTTTTCCATATTGAAACACCCATGAATTTTGATTTCTTTTGTCTGGTCAACAAAATTTGGAGACAAACTGGGACCACAGACACTCATTTGGAGCAATCTTCTTGGTATTTTTTTTCCTCACTGTGGAGTATTATTTGTGAGAAAAGGCATATTAACTCTTACAAAATAAATCTATTTTACCTTCTCCAGACCTTGCTGGAGAAGTCCCAGAATGCCTGAAAAAGGAGCTGTTAAGGAGAACCTGAATTCTCATGGCTATAATAACAATGTTATTGCTAGTATTTAATTCTGCTACTCAAATATCTTTAGCCCTTTTTCATTAGATAACTTACTGTTTGAAAGACCTCTTGATAAAACAGATATGAAAACTTGGATGGTCTTTGCAAAGACATGCAATTAATTGCATTGCATTACAGATACTTTGAAAGTAGCTTTGAGAGCTACTTTCCAAACATTCATCATTTTCTTTTGTTATTCAAGACACAGAGTAAGATGCTAAAGAAGCATACTGATGGCATTATTGCTTTATTTTCCCTGTCTATGCACTTTCTATACAATGCTAGAAAAATGTCATTTGAAGAAGAAGTTTTTAGATATATCGAATTTACTTAAATTTGTAGTAGTATTTCTTTTTTATTTGTAATAGACATATAAATGTTTTTTCCTCTTCTTTTTGCTATCCTTCTTCCCATTAAGCATTGCAATTTCTGAGAATGACAGTAGTATGACTGTATAGCATGATCAATAGAAAGGAGTTGAAAAGAATTTATTGAAAAAATAAATAATTTAAATTTTGACATAAACATATTGTTTTGAATAAGAGGTATCTATGGGCCATGTTGTGAACTAAAGAAAACAGTATTTGGTCTCCTGCAGAGGCCCTCAGCATTCAACTTTTCTATTGAAGAAATAAGATGAAATTAAATGTCAATTGCACAGGGCCATTAGCAGAAAGACTTACATTCTTCTTTTTAGCCAGTGTGAAGGCAAAAATTTATGATATTTATACAAGATTCCACATGATTTCCCTTCTTTATCTGGCCTGTTCTTTGTCTGGTCTCTTTGTCATATTGTAATGTTACTGAAATGTTACATAAAAGGGCCAAAATTGACTGACAGGAATAGAAGGGGAGCAAGGGGCGAAATACTTTCTTCTATTCCTGACTCTTTAGTAAGTGAGAAAATCTTTGGCTTCCAGGTCGTTGGAACAAATTTTTTTACTGTTTTGTGGTTCAGTTCTGATTGCTGAAATTTGTTTGCACTTCATGTACATTCCTGAGAAGCAGTCACAAGTAGAAGAGTGTAGTTGTTAAATTACACATAATCATAGCATTAGAAACTACTATTCAGTAATTGCTTACTGAATAATAATTTCTAATGCTATGATTGTCTCAATTTTTGTGAGTTTTGAATTGTTTATTTCTATTAGGACAGCCTCTAAGTGAAGAAATTGGATTCAAACTAGAAAACAATTGTCACGCATTCTCTGTAATTTTCTCTTAATAACCAAACTGTTATTTCTAAAAGAGTTTTCTTTTTTAATGAATATTTAATTTTAATTTTATTAAAAAGACCTATCTGAGCCTTATAGGAAGGAGATTTTAATCATTGTAATATATAAGCAGGAACACTTTGATACTCTTTAGGATTCTTAAATTTTATTATAGGATGCTTTCTTGCTTACTTCTAAACAACTGAAAACATCAGGACAGTGCTCTTGCAATATTCCTCACATCTTGAAAACAGCCTTCTGTGTGACATGCATATCACTTAGAGATCAAGAGCACAAATACGCTCCATGGAATATTTGTATACTTTTATTGAGTAACTGTTGAAGGTACTTACATTTCCGCTATATAAGCCCTAAACAATTTCACTTAATCTTTGAATCCAGGGGTGGTTTTTTTTGTTTTTTTCTTTTCTTTCTGGAGCTCATTTTGGCTATTCTCTCTCTGATTTCCATCCTGTCAAAAAGTTTCTTAGAGAAATACCTTTTTCTTTTTGAGGCGAAAAAGTTCCTGTTCCTTTCACAAACTGAAAAAGAGCGGAGCAAATATCCCATCCTCCAGCCTTTCAGAAATTAATTCATCTTAGGTACAAGATGTCCTCATATAAGATTATCAGTTCTAATGTGTTAAAAAAAGTTATGACACTTTTCCAGCATTGACTTTTTTTGTTTCCTCAGTAGCACTCATAAGGGGAATATAAGTAATTATATGAATTTTCATTAACTACAACTTAAACAAAAGTATAGCCCAGATTAAAGGTGGGGTTTTTCCTGCTTAAGCCAAAAACAATGTCTATTTAAGATGTCTACTGTTAAACCACATTTTTCTCCTACTTTTCCTCCTTTTTTTTTTTTTTTGGTAACATCTGCTCTGAAGATATGAGACAATATATTCAAAGTGAGAACCTGCTTCAGTTTAAAAAACACATTCTCCATTCATACTGAATGTGGGAATTGCAAAGGCAGTGTGGGATGTATTTGTATTCTCATTTGCATGCCAAAATTCAAATTGTTCTCTTGACTATGATTTGTATCATAACACTGTTGTGGACACAGTTCCAGAGGTGTCAGTATTTTCCGAATGAATTTCTTATCTGCATGTTTTGCAGATGAGGTTTGCTAGATAAAGCAGCCTAAGAAAGGTAACATGAAACAGAAATTGTAAAGAAGCCATAATAAAAAGTGTAATACTGAAACTATTTCATCCTGCATAGACTTACTATACGGGAAGCTGACTTTGTTTTACTTAACTAGTTAGAACATGCTAGAGACAGACAATTCAGTTTACAAAAAAGTATGAAATTCTTCAGCCATAAAAAAAGGAAATGTGAGATACCAGAAAATATGGAAATTTGCAGTATGTCAATTTGAAATCTCTGATTTTTAATTAGCTGAAATACGAAAGATCCTTTCCATTGTGGAATAATGATTAAATTTACTTTTATAAGTGAGAAGTTTTGCACTGGGAGAATTAATATTACACAATCTTCCCAATAGTATGGGAAAAATACTTTTTTCATAGCTTGACTGTTTCCAAAACCTGAAAATTGCGTCTTTCTCTACCTACATTTGGAAGCATATTACCTTGCATATTAGACCTTGTACTCTTATAACTGTAGCCACTAGATCACACATACTCTACAACATATCAGAATAGTTCCATCTTTTGCCAAGTGAAGCTGCTTAAGTTTTAAATCAGGTATAAACTTTGACTTATTAGGATTAATTCATTAAGCATTGTGCCTTAGTTTGTCTAACCCTCAAAAGAGCATTTGAAGAAAATGGGGACTTCTCAGAATTAAATATTTCAGATTAATTCCAAGGAAAATCCAGTTTAAAATTATTGATACAGAGTTTTTTCACATTTGTAGGCTGTTGAAAAAAAAATCACAAAAGTTTTTTCAAAGCTTGTTGGTTGGAACAAAGATAGTTTAATAGATAAAACAAAAAGCCACACGCTCAAGCAAAGGAAAGCAAGGAATTCATTCACTCCTTTCCATGGACAGGCAGGCATTCAACCATCTGCAAGAACACAGGGCTCCTGCATGACCTTTGCTTGGGAAAACAAATGCCATCCTTCCAAATGTCCTCCCCTTCTTTCTTCCTCCAGCTGTATCTGCTGAGCACGATGCCAGAGGATATGGAATATCCATCCCTGTGGTCAGTCGGGGTCAGCTGTCCCAGCTGTGTCCTCCCCTACTCCTTTTGCCCCCTCACTGGTGGGGTGAAAGGCAGAAAGGCCTTGATTGTGTTAGTCCTGCTCAGCAGGAACTAAACCATTCCTGAATTAACAACACTGTTTCCAGAAGAAATCCAAATCAATTTCCTTTATTACCTACTGTAGAGAAAACAAACCTACCCCAGCCAAAACCAGCACATCCTGGAAGAGGCATGGTTGCTTTTTCCTCCTTACCTTAAAACCTGTTTTACATATCCTGCCTTTTCTAGTTCCTTGTTCTTATTCCTGTCCTTTTTGCACTGTTTATGCTATCGTGCTTCTACTCTTCAGGCAGAGAAATAAACAAAACACCCTGTTGTTGGGTAAGGGTTTTGGGGATTTTTCGTTTTGTTTTTTTATAGATACACCTTTTGGGGGTATTTGGTGATCTATGACAAAAAAAAAAAAATAGCATGCAGCTAATTTCAGCACTAAAATTTTCACAAATTGAAAAGAAATTATATTAGCCTTATGAAAACAATTAGCAGGAAAATTTAACAAAAGTCATAACTACCATCCCTATTTCTCCTGAGGTTCCTCTTTATGCAACATTTTTCTGATGTTTTCTAAAGACAGATGATAAGTAATATGCTATATAAACATCTGAATATCACTTCAACATATTGCAATCAACATGAGTACACACCAGCCAAAAAACAGGACTTACTTCACAAACACTGCAGATAGAAATAACACAACAAAGCATTAACGTTCCAAACAAACAATTATAAAGTGATGTTTAGCATTACACATTACAAGTAAACATGATTCCTAGATAATATTTTTCAAAAATAATTTATTTTTAATCTGCTTTTCTTTTTTTCCTATTTAGAATCATGGGCCACATAATTGCTTTGCGGATGCTGACTGAGTTTCGAAAATCTTAGTTTGCCCTTTCCCTTCTCCTTTATTAATTTAGTGGCTTTTAACAATAAATTATACATGAAGTTTCCAATTATTGAAGTTTCCAATTATTTAAATTATTGCAGCAGCAATAATGTGGCTTTAGAATAATGATCAGGTAACACCTCTGGAAAACACAGTTGTGCCAGTCATGCTAAAATCGCAATACATAAATAATATAAGCATGTTTAAAATACTTGCAAGTATACAGCTGTGTAAGTCAGTCCTTTACAGAACTTTGCAAATGCATGTGAAGGAAAAAGAGGTTTTTGCATTCTGATAGCATGTAAAACACAGAGGAATAATAACATTTTATCCATAAGTAAAATATTTATTTGTATTTATTTGGGCTAGAAAGTACATGGTACCCTATTGCCTTCTTCATGAAGACGAGTGTAATTGACTTATTTTCATTTTTGTATCCATAAAAGAAATACACATACATAGTTTCCTTTTAACAGTAAAAGGTGAATTTGTAATCGACTTTTTTTTCTTCCTTTAAGGAATTTCTCTTTGTCCATCTTGCATCCACTGTGATTAAATTTTAGGGGATTTTGTGTTTGTGGGATTTTTTTAAAAGATCTGGCTGAAAAATCTCTAAGTATTTTGGTAGGACAATACCAGTTTTAATCATAGTGGTTCTTGAGGCAATACATTATTTGTGGTTAATTTTACTCATAAAAGTTACCTTAGTTCAAGAATGGAATAAATCTATTTCTTGAAATCTCAGAAACTTTCTGGTTCTGCCCAAGTGTGTACATAGAAAGGTCAGCGGTGGAGAACTTAGCACATTCACCCAGCGCATGCTTGTCAAGCCTCACAGGAGAACCTTGGTCTGACACATTTGGGCTGTGAACTCTAATCAGGGGAATAGCTTTATCTCTGTTTTCTAAAAAAAAAATAAATCTGAGATTCATCTCACAGAGAAACAGAAACACTGAGAAATTGGGAGAAAAAATAATTACCATTCTTAGACTTAGTGAAAAAGCAGTAAGTCATTAGATTCAGAAGGATTTAAAGTGTGTTTTTAGACAAAAAAGGGCCTAACCTTTGCATGAGTCAGGCAAGAAAACCACAGAGGATAATACAGCTGGATTGAACATACCAGCATTTCTGACACACTGCTGTTTTCCACCACTTAATGGGACCTGGAAGTCAATAAATAAAGCCTGCACCCAGTTTATAATGCAGGGAGCCCTGGAGTCCATCTCAGTTTAGAATTGTCACAGGAAACAGCTTTTTTTTTTTTTTTTTTTTTTTTTTTTTTTTTTTTTTTTTTTTTTTTTTTTTTTTTTTTTTAATCATGGGATGAACAGCAGAAGAAAGAAAAAGTCACCAGAAAATCAATTACATGAAAACTAACTTCTTTAAGATGCCAGCATTCCTCCAGTCATTTTCCCAAACAGATAACTAATAGTTGTCTTTTAAAATCTTGTCAATGTTAATCTTGCAGTGCAAAACTCAGCTTTTGAAGCAAATTAAATCAATTCCATCTGTGCTGAAGTATGTGTTCTTGAAAGATTTTAAAACATGATGGAAAGTATGACTACATACATTGTACTCAAAAACTAAAAGAGAGAAAACATCCATGAGTGTCAAAGGTCGAAAAATAGGTGCAGTCATTTATGATTCCTTTATTCACAACAGAAGATAACTCACCTGAAGTCTAATAAAATAGATATGAGTTAGATATAAATTAGATATGAGTCTTTCTGGAATTCTTCAATGTATCTGAAAATCATTGTGAAATATAAAAAGACAGAAAATATATGTGTGAATTCTGGGGACTACATTCAGCTATCCCAAAATGCAAGTATTCTGGGAGAAGTGGGACTATAACACTTAGAAAAATGAGGTATTTAAATGTGAAGTTTCAATAATTTCTCATCTTGTGCCACAAGATCCCTCATTGAGCTTTTTAGCTAAAATTTTGTTGATACGTAAAACCTGGCTTGTGATCACACTAGAAATTTGTGATGTTATAACTGACCTAATGGGAATGAAATCACACAGATATTTTCTGAAAGAACATGGAATAGACTCATGGCCCCAGGTTGGAAAGCATAAACATTAATTGTCTCTTCCTTGTTTTCCTAGCTCCTGTCCGCTACTTTCAATGTGTCTTCCTAAATGGACCTAATGGATTTGGGCTGCAATTTCCTATTAATCCCCCTTCAAACAAGGAAGAAAAGACTCATTCAAAGACTTCCAAGAGAAAGACAAGGAAACCGGGGCAGTAGAGAGACTGAGTCCTATGATCACTGACATTTTGCACTTTATCTTTTCTGCTGAGGTCCACAGTAGCTACAGTGGTACTTGTCATTGCAAGAACATGATCCAGCTGCACACGTGTACCTGGAAAATGTTTCCATGGGGTAGTGGCAGAACAAGCAGCAATGAACTGTGTTTAACAAAGATAGAAATGTAAAAGTGCCCAGTTTCTCATGGAAAGGCTGCAATGCTAACAAAGCATTGATGTGACTGTGTGTGTGAGCATGTGCGTGTGTTTTCATGCCTCTTTTGCTCTTGTTTTTCTTTACCTACATGCTCAGCATTGAAGTGAGTCTGTTTTCCATTTAATCTTATCTAAGGAGTGAAAGGTTGAATGTAGCTCTTATATCAGCAAGATTGCAAGACTAGCTGCAATCCTAAACCATTTCTTCTCAACGTTCAATCAAATTGCTGACAGGAAAATGCCTCACTAAGTCATGAAAATGTGCTCTGTGACTGGTGCTATTTTTATGTCTCATTGACCAGTGTAGCCTGAAGCTCACACTTACTCAGAGCAACTCAATACACTATCAGTAATTTGACTCCACAAGTCATGTTAATGATATTTCTAATGAATATTTCTATATAATCTGGAGCTGTAAAAGCATGGAATGTTTGCCCTGCCTGTTGGTGAAATACAAGGTCTTCCCTTCCTAAGGCCCAAAGTGAGAAGAGAAAGTGAAACCACATGGCAAAGGTTAGGAAAATCAATGTTTTACCAACATGAAGGTCCGAAGAAACAAATTAAATAATTGTAGTGCTTCCACCTTTTTCCTGTGGCTAAATCAGATTGTTTTGCAGCAAAAACCATGTAAATGGACAATATACAAGCCAACCATTTGCTATTAGCTTAAGCCAGATGAAAAGCTAGGATGTGAGATGCCATTCACCAAACTAAAGCAACCCAAATTTCTAGTAATTATGCTATCTCAGATCAGTGAACAACAAAAACCAAAGTCAAAGCCAAATAAACAAAGAATCTGAAAAAAAAAAAAATGAAACATAAACACATGAAATAATCCAGGTATCCCATTTTACTAGATTAAATGAAAGGACTTCCTCTCAACACACTACTGTATCTCACTTACACTAGAACTGAAAGTAGATGTTTGTCCTCAACCTTCTTTTGTGCATTTATATAGAAATAAAGGATTTGTTGCCCTAAAAAAGAGACAAGATGATATTTGATCCATTTAAAGGCACATGAGTGAAAATTGGCATCTCACCGGTCTATGTCTGGCAATGTAAATAACACATTTTTGCAAGCTGCTATTTGTTTGTATTTCCTTACTATATTTTTGCATTTAATCTGGGAAATATACAGCAGTGACCTTAGTTATGTAGTTGCCTGCTGAAGCAACATGATCTTCTATGTGCAAACCCACTACTTGTAGAGTCTGAACATGCCAAAAACTATATATCACTTTTTTATTTTTAGTATAGACCAAGATAGCATTGGCCTCCTCCCTCTTAACACTCTCTCTGCCCCTCCATCTTACTTTAATCAAATAATTGATTCATATGAGTCAGACACTGATTCTTTGACAGATTAGTGCAATTCAGAAAGTTTTGCTGTTACACTGCTGGGTCCAGTAGATATTTTCTAATGACTGATCATGGCCTTATGTGAACTGGATCCTTGGTCTTAACGTCCTCTGATATTGCACAGGTCATGTGCTGCAAAAACTGTCACTGCAACAAGCAGTTTAGGCAGTGGTGACCAGAAAGAGGTAGGAACAGGTCCTGCTCTAGAAGTAGCTATTCCCATGTAGAATCACAGTATAGATAGGACTGTTCATGGCAAATGTCCCTACAGACCCCTGTGAAACCTGCTCTGGAGATAGCACTGTCAACAGAGTATTTATAATGGTAGAATGATGCTCTTCAATTTTCTTTCAGTCTCTTTTTATATTTCCAGCAACATTTTTCTTCCCAATTTGTGATTTTGTATATATTATGATGGATGTTATTGCCCTGGTTTTTACTGTGAAAGATGTCTTAAAAATGAGATTTTAACTTGCTGCAAAATCAGTTAATTCAAGATTTTATCTAATGCAAATAATCAGGACAAAATAATTATATACTATAAGCCTTTTTTATTTTTTATCTTCTTTCAGAAAAATAACTTTTTTTCATTATAGTTAGCCTTAATCCTTCGTTCCTGTCTGAGATGGGAGATGACAAGAATTTGTTCTGGATCTCATTTCCACAAGGTTTCAATTAGATATGTTTCAATGTTAGGTATCTGAAAGCTTTGGAAATATAGACAATTAATATAATTGCCTAAGTTATATAGAATCAATCATTTCGTTTTGTTTCCTAATCTTAGTCACTGCCTGGAAAAACGGAAAAAAACAGGTCCACTCTCAGAGAGGCAAGCATTTTTCTCTTTAAATTCACCTGGAAACTTTAAAAAATTTCCTGGTTTGCATGGTTTTACTCAAATTAGCCTGAAATATTGCAAAAACTTATGCTGATTGTTATACATTTTGGAAAATAAAAAATATAAACCCTGTTTCAGTGGCTGTGATATGTTGTTCTGTGAATTCAAAAGTGCAGGATAAGAGTTTACGAACACAAGCTTTAGAAATCTTCTGATAATAAAGATGCAATTAGGCTGAAAAATTACCCGTCCAGCATTGTATCTACTTCCAATGGGATTTTAGCAATACTTAGCCAGCTTTTTACACACTTTATTGATTACGTTCTGACATATGGAAAGCTTAATGGTTGCTGCAGTCATTCAAGGTAGGACTTCATCCACACCAAATCATTTATGTTCATCAAAGTGCTTATTTATAATACAACTGCACAACCAGTACAGACAAAGCTGTGATCTCCAAAGACAAGTTTATAGTTCAGATAATTAGGAAATGGCCACCAAGAAACTGAAAATGCAAAACATTGTGAGATTCCTGACTCCCACACCCCACAGGAGCTATGGCTTGCCTATATCAGCAATGGTTAATACAGATGAGCTGATGTGGGAAACAGCCTGGAGGTGATACAACTGCAGTGCTCAGCTCTGCAATGGGGCTCAAGAGTCCTTTGCCCTGTAGGATTTGGTGAGCCATCCCACGTGTGAGGTGTGTCACCCAGCAGTTTGCCTGCTCATTTTTCTCCGAGGTGCTAAAATCCTGATGATGTCAACAGGAGAGGTCAATTTCCAGCAAAACCAGTGAGATAAGTTTTACACTGCTGCCTGAGCCAGAGCTGTTCTCCCTTGCTGGTACAGTCCTCAGATCTCATCCCCACTCTCAGTACCTGCTTCAGTTTCTACCCATGTCTCAGCTGGAGTCCAATTTCACCCATTTTAAAACTTTCCAGCAAACCTGAGCTTTTCTCAATGGCTCATTTCTATTGCGCCAGTTAGTGAAGAGGTACTTAGATGGTCTGGGTAAGAAGACTTAGTCTTCTTTAGTGATTAACTGTGCTGATGCACAGCATTGCAGGTGCCCAGGTGCTGGGGGGGCTGCAGGGTGACCGCTGTGACGAGCAGTCCTGGGTTGGACACAGCCAGTTCCAGACTGCTCCAAGGTACCCACCTCAGGGCCCAGCAGAGCCCTGCTGCCATGATGGCAGCACCCCCGGGAAAACATTTGTGAGGAAGGTTTGAAAATGCCACAGAGAAAGAGAGGAAGAAGCAGAAGATGGAGCACCAAGGTCCGAAGATGAGGAGGAAGAGGAGCTGTTCCACACCAGGGTAGAGATTTCCCTACAGCCTGTGAAACACCCATGCCAGAGAAGGCTAAAAGTCTGAGAAGGGCAAAGCAGTGAAGAGGAACCCCCGTAGGCCAACCATTACTGACAGAGACTGGTGTGAAGGAATGACTTTAAGCTTGAGAAAGAGAGATGAAAGATGTTAACATTTGCCTTTCTGTTTCCCACTGTCAAAATGATGAAATTATACATTTTTGTGAGCTTATTTTCCTCAAATCTTTTTTGTTTACAGCAATAATTAGTAAACAATCTGCTAGTCTTTAGCCCGACCAATGAGCTTTCTCATTCGTGTTCTTCCTATCTTCTCTCCCTGAGGGCAGGAGTGAGCAGCTGGGTGGAGGTTTGGCTTTTAACCAAGGCTGACCCACAACAGCTGGTTATTACACAGATCCTATACATGGCCTACTAAAAATCAACAAAATACTATTTGTCCCACACTTGGGGTCACCACTTAGATCCTATGTAAATTGTACACTGCCACAAAAATTTATCCCACCAATCCCCAACTCTAGAACTTCACAGCTAGATTTTTTTGTACATAGCCATTAACTACTTTTAGTCTTGTTTAGATGCCAAATTCTTCACTCTAAGACAACATGATAGAAGTTCAGTAAGCACAGTTTTAGAAAGATGTCTTTATCTGCTAGAACACAGGAACTCAGGAGAGCAGCTGAAGCATTTTCACTTTCCTATCTTAAAACTTCCACCACTCAGTACAGTAAGAAATTAGATACTTACTCCCTTAGGGAGAACACTGGTCATTTAAGCTGCTTAGAACTTAAAACAGTCAGCATCTGACTACCCTCAGCTACATACCATTGGCAACACTTCCTTCCAGGCACTGAAGATTTTGAAAGCCAAGAAAAAAATGCTATTATTACATGAGTAGTAGTGATGAAAGTGAAGATATGAAGAGCTAGTAATTGACAAAATAAAAGGAAATACAAAATGCTTTGTGAGGGTTCCTAGGCAGGAACCATACATGAAAGTAGTATTTGCTAAAAATTCATCTTAAAGGAGGTGATATTTCTTCCACCTGTTAGTTCTCCAGAAGGAAGAAATACAAAGGCAATTGAAAATATGAAACATGTATTATTTATACACCTGAAAATGTCACTAGATCTCTAGCTTCCATACCATCCATTTATCCTGAATGAAGTTCTCCAGAAGTTCCCAATTAGCCAAATACTTAAGGAATCACATAATTCACCTGTGGGCAAAACAGAGTATACCTCCCAATGTCGAATTCTTAGTAATTTGATTAAGCAATGAAATAACATTTTTCTCCTGATTTATGGATTTTTGTGTACGCACATTGTTTGTGATACATACTCCACACAACCATTTGTTCTGACATCCTCATATCTCAAGGACTGGGTTAGTTAATTTCGTAAATACTTCTCATACTGAAGAAGAGTTTTCTTCAGGTTTCAGGTTTGTCTTTTATTATGAGAGAGATTAATACAATTTTTAGAATACATTTTATTTTGCTAGGGTCCAAAAGCCTAGCAATTCATTCAGTAATGCTTCCTTTGGGAAAAGTATTGTAAAAATTGCACTTTCCAGATGCCACTTTTATTACATAGATCTTTTACCAATAAGAGATAAAATTTGTTTACAACTTTGAGATTTTTCTTTGGGTGAGTTGCTTATTGTCAAAGGGAAAAATATGTTCTTGCTCAAATAGTGACCACTGTGTTCTCTTTGGCTTGATTCTTGTTCTGTATTAAGAAAAACCTAAGAAGTTGTTCTGTTTTTCTTCTCCACCAATTGCAGGAAAAGACCGAGTTCGAAACCGTTTACGGAACCTGAAGGTGCACAAGTCCATGGGACCTGGCAAGATACAACCATGGATACTGAAAGAACTGGCTGAGGAAGTGGCTATGCCACTATCCAACATATTTGAGAAGTCATGGCAATCTGGTGGAGTTCCCACTGACTGGAAAAGGGGAAACATAATACCCATTTTTAAAAAGGGAGACAGGGAACAACCAGGGAACGACGGGTCAGTCAGTCTCACCTCAGTGTCTGGTAAGATCATGGAGCAGCTCCTCCTGGAAACTATGCTAAGGCACATGGAAAATAATGAGATGATTGGTAACAGCCAACATGGCATCACTAAAGTCAAATCATGCCTGACAAATTTCTTGGCCTTCCACCACACGGTTACAGCAGTGGTGGAGGAGGGAAGGGCAACAGGCATAATTTCCCTGGACTTGAGCCAAGGCACTGTTCCACATGACATCTATGTCTCAAAAATGGAGAGACATGGATCTGATGAGTGGGCAACTGGGTGGATAAAGAATTGGCTGGATGACCATGCCCAAAGTGTTGAAGTCAGTGGTGCAATGTCCAAATGGACAGCAGTTCCAAGTGGTGTTCCCCAGGGCTCTGTATTGGGACTGGTGCTTTTTAACATCTTTATTGGTGACATGGACAGTGGGTTTCAGTGCACCCTCAGTGAGTTCACCGATGACACCCAGGTGTGTGACGCGGTCAACACGCTGGAGGGAAGCAATAACACCCAGAGGGACCTTGTCAGGCTTGAAAGGTGGGCCCAGGTCATCCTGATGAAGTTCAACAATGCCAAATGCGAGGTCCTGCACCTGGTTTGGGGCAGTCCCAAAAACAATTTTAGGCTGGGCAGAGAATGGAAAGAGATTAGCCCTGGGGAGAAAGAATTAGGGTTGCTGGTAGATGAGAAGCTCGACATGACTCAGCAGTGCATGCTAGCAGCGAAGAAAGCCATCTGTATCTTGGGCTGCATCAAAAACAGTGTAACCAGCACATTCAAGGAAGTGATTGTATCCCTCTACTCTGCTCTGGTGAGACCCCACCTGGAGTACTGTGTTCAGGACTGGGAACCCCAGCATGAGAAAGATGTTGACGTGTTGGAGCAAGTCCAGGAGGGAGTCATTAAGTTGACAACAGGGCTAGAGCGCATCTCCTATGAAGAGAGGTTGAGAGAGATGGGGCAGTTCAGCCTGGAGAAGAGAAGGGTTCGGGGATATTTAATAACAGTCTTCCAGTACCTAAAGGGGGCCTGCAAGAGAAATAAAGAAGGAGTTCTCGCATCAGCATGTAGTGACAGGACAAGAGAGAATGGCTTTAAGCTAAAGGAGGTTGGATTTAGTTTAGATATTAGAGAGAAAGTTTTTACTGTGAGGGTGGTGAGGCTCTGGAACAGGTTGCCCAGAGAGGTTGTGGACTCTCCATCCCTGGAGGTGTTCAAGGCCAGGTTGGACACAGCTTTGAGATACCTGCTCTAGTGCAAAGTGTCCCTGCCAATGGCAGGAGGGTTGGAACTAGATTATCTTTAAGGCCCCTTCCAACCCTAACCATTCTATGATTCTGTAATTCTAAAGGATACTCTACCAACAGACAAATTTCTTCCCAAGTTTGATTTTACCTGAAATGTTCTATTAATTTTCTTTCAGAATACCTAATGGTAATAAGCATGCCTATGTCTCAAAACTTTGGGGTTTGTCCCCATCACCAATAAAATTGCATTAGATAGGATGGTTGGTGGCTGAAACAGAAAACTGCTGAACTTGAGTAGCAGCAGAAGTAATAAGTTTCTTCCTGCTAAGTGCACTATTTGCTTTCATAATTCAAAAGGGTTTCTTTTTGTTCTAAATTTTGCTCAGAAATTAATTTGTTCTCTCATGAATCCCAAGCTAAGCTCCAACTGGAAGAGAAAGAAATATTTTTTGAAACTGAATCACCAAACTGAAAAAATTTACTTATGGTAAAGAGTAACAGAAACATTTAATTCACCTGCTTTTTTATCTAAAGGGGAATACTACAAAATAGAGGTCTTTTTGGTTTTGAACCTGTCAAAGAAATGGGAAAATAAAGCTGCTCACATTAATACTCAAGGCACACTTTCCAGTTGAGTGATAAAGATTATTTACACATTTATTGTGCAAACCAACTCCTGTGGGGTTTATTTTCCTTCAGAAAATAAACAATCCAGAGAAGTCTTGAGTACCACTTTGTTAAGTTAGGGCTTAGAAGTATCATTTCAGTGAAAAAAAGGCAACATGAAGACCACTTGATGAGAACCTTCCCTGTGCGTCTCTAAACTGCATCTTCCTGCCAGTCATAAAGCCAGCCTTTTCCAAAACAGCTGAATCTCCTTTGCTTTGATGTGAGTGTGTGTAAGTCTGTCTTGAGAAAATCTGAATAAATCACTGCTGCTTGATGGCTTTTTTTGCGTGTGAAAGTCAATACAGTGTTCTGCTGTCTTACACATTAAAGTGATTACATAGGTATACTAGCATGCTTACATTACAACTGGAATTACATGTTCTCTGATAAATCAAATTAGAAAACTCGAACAAGGAGCTGAAGTGGTGTGTCAAATAACATCTAGAGTTCTTTTTAATTCACAAAAAAATGAAAAAAGTCAAAGACAACAACTAAAATACCCATTTTTCTAAGATTTTAATACCCTTATTGTTTAAATCATACAAATCATTCTCCTTTTTAGTTTAGTGTGAAGAGCGTTTTTTTCCTATTAATGCCTTCCCAACTGATTTATCATCTCTGGGAAGATGTAATATAAGTTAATAGAATCCTAATGATTATAAGGACATTTGGATCCAGCTCCAAATTCCCTGTTTTGCTAACTGATTGATCATTTAGTTAATTATTTTGGAATCTTCCCCAAATACTAGAAGAGAAATTTGAAGTACCAAAGCATTTTGTCATGTATTTATTTTCAAAACAAAAGCAGAAAAGGCACTTAGAAAATTAGTACCAATAACACTGAGATTATTAAATGCTAAATGTCATGAAAATGCAACATCTGGGTGCTTCAGCTTCCAGAAAATAAAGCCAGCAGCATGACTCTAATTTGCCCAAAAAGTTAATGATTTAAGGAAAAAATAGTTTAGTATTTTCAGCTGATAGGAATGTTGTTGGTGTCCCACAGTTTCAGGGGAGTACAATTAGTGAAAACGACAAGTCAGTGTAATCAAGGACAAGAATACTTCAAAATAAACCCGGGTGTGGGAGACCAATTCACGTATTCATGGGGATATTTTACAGCGCTATCTGTTTGTGGGCAGCTGTGTCATGGATGGGAGTGATTGGCAAACTACAGTGAAAAGGATTTCTGCAATTTAGTTGACAAATTCCCCCCCAAAAATAGCAGAAATAGAGCAGTTAACAAGTTCGGGTATGATCCCATCTGACAGCTATCACCCTTCATATTGAGATCTCTGCTATGAAGGGGTCTTTTATCACATGCAATCATTGTCATTCTTTTCTTCCAAAAATATATAATTCTCTGCTTTTATTTAGATAAATGAATATGTTAGAGTGTTAAAATCATTCTCTAACACTTTTTCTCTAATAATGGTATGCTGTATAAATAATATCATCAACTAATATGCAAAGAACTCACTTGTAAGATGGAGCTGAGGACTCTAGGCTTGTAATGGAACTATTAGTATAAGAAAATTCTGGTATCCATTTTTAGATCAGGCCCTTCTTTTATTTCAGTCATATAAATGTCTTAACCAAAACTTTTAAGTGACAGAAAATTATTCAAATTAAATTGTTTGATACTTTTAATAAGATCAAAGGAAGACCTTTTCCAATAATTTCACACACTTTAAAGGTTGGCTTTTATTAAAAAAAAAGCAAACAATAATTAAATCCACAGAGGTGCTATCTTCCGAGATGCCAGCAATGAATGCTTTTCACACTGTGTCTAACTTCTTACCTGTTGGTGGCTCAAACAGGTATCATTTGAAAAATACATTTAGTGGAGCTACACCCTAGCTAGCTAGCAGCACTTCGACAGTCATTGCAAAAAAAGCAGAGACTGAATAAGGCAATAAGACTGAATGAAGCAAGGCACGTGGACTCCTATGCACATGCACTTGCAGAGACCTATGGACACTACCTCAGCACACGTGTAAATTCCTGGAATTTAAAGCTGAAATGAGCCTTCATATGAGCCTGTGGCCTTTCATATGGAGTATATTAACTCAAGCTGGAATATAGTGCAACTCTTTAAAATATGTTTCAGCCAAACTAAAAAAAGTTTTGTAGATTGAGTACTCACTTTTTCCCATGCTGTCTGTAATCATAAGAGGTTTCAGTCTCCAGCGATGAAGACCTGAATCTTCTTTCCACAAGCACAACTACACCCACTTTAGTAATGGCTTATGTTACTGTTCTCCCATCAACATTGACAAATCTATGTCAATTTACTATTATATGTGACTCTTGAAATTTTACTTTGCCAGCTGTTAAGGCTCACATGAGGCAGAGATCTGAATAAATCACTTCAATGTAGTGCATTGATGAATCTATGCTAATCATTATTGTATTTGATTTTGAAAATCAGATTTTTTCCTACTGTGAAAACCTTCAAGAGACACAGATTCAAACAAACCCCATCTCTGTTATTCTCCAGGAGATGAAAAAGTGGAAAAACTGTAAATATTTTTAATTTTGGAATGCTGAGATGTTTTACTAGGACAACAACTTAGATAATGATAAATGTGCACATATTTCTACATTAAAAATTAAGGTTTATATATTAAAAATAAATTACTTAAATTATTTAAAAGTTTGAAAACTGACTTTGGCTTAATAGAAAGCCTTCCAAAATAGCAAAACTAGGCACTGGTTTATGAAAACAATTTTCAACTTACAAAAAAAAATGCCCAGAGAAAAACTATTGAGTGGAAAAATCACACACATAATAGTGAGAGATTAAGGACACAAATATGAGTGCACCCATGCTAGTGGAATCTCTCCTTCCTGAGAAAGACCTTCTTCCACTCCTTCCCTCTCCCTCTCTCTGAGAGGAGTGATCAGATCTGCAAGCAGTTGTTCACCCCAGGGAGAAATGAGAAGCAGGAGAAAAGTGAAAGCTGGAGAGCAAAGTCAAGGCACAAAGGACACAAGGCTCTGGGTGATTTGGAGGTAATGGAAACCAAGAAACCATAAGGTCACTGCTAGAAATTTAGATTTTACTACTCTCAAGCATTTTCTGTTATTCTCTGGAGTAGTAGCATTCAATTTTGAAAATATTTCTGAGGGGATATCTTTGGAAATACAGTGCTAATGTTCAGAACAGGAATTCAAGCCATTTCCCTTGCTACCACAAGCAGGCTTTATCTGCTTTTGTTCAATTATTATTTTGACAATATCTTTGATGGATATCAATCCCTGATAAAATCAACTGGCCTAGCCAGCATAACTCTGCAAGCTCTGCAGCTGAATCTGCTGGTCCTCTAAAAAACTAGCATTCTCTTCCTTCCTTCTCTGTTTTCTGGCAAGCACCCAAATACACCAAGATGTGTACTCCACCATACTCCTTACCCTACTGATGTACAAACATCACCCCAAATTTTGACTGCTAGTTCCTCTGGGGAAAAAAATGCCTCTCTGTAGTGTGATCTCAGTGCTCTTTGCAAAATCGGTGATGATGCACTGGATATTAGACAATGGAAGATTCCAGCTGTGGTGTGCTGGACAGCTTGGCTCTTCCTGGAGACAGAACTATCACTTCACAGGCAAGTAATTAGCTCACCCACCAGATACGGTATCAAAATATTTACAGAGTTGAGCTTCATCATATGTGTGAAGACTGGGAATGATTTGCTTCATGAACCTGTCAGAGCCCAGCTCATGCCAACCAAGGCATCCAAGCAGGGTGCTCCTGAACTCCTCAAGTCTGGTTCCTCTGTTAATTGTTGTTATCAGTAAACATAATTTGCAATGTATTTGCATGGAGTTTGGCACACATCTCAATTACACATAATAACAAAAAAAAAATACATATGTTAGTAATTATATACTGTGATAATGATAGTTTAGCTAAAAGATAATCTTATTTTTAACTATCAGGAGTACAATGTATAATATTGTGTTAATACTTAATCTGAAAACTAACAAAAACTAAACAGTAACAGCTAAACTCATCTAATTAAAAAACTTAGAAATATGTGGGATTACACAAAAAAATGTAATGAATCCTATTCCCTAACTCAATTTCAATGGGAAGTAATTTCTATTATGCTCTCATTGGTACAAGAAACGAAAGCAGAAGGCCCCAGATCTCATCATTGTGTCTGACAGAAAACCAACTCCTTACCAAAATTAATTATTTTTGTTCTTTTCTGCTCTTTTAATGTGTCTAAAAGCTTCTTCATAAATCTAATTTCTTTTATATGAGAACAAATATTAGATAATGCAACTGTTCTTTCTTTGTCAAAGAAAAAAAATAATCATTACTATCCCATGAGATGAGTATCTTCTATCTAAGCTAAGAAGTTCAGAGCCTGAACTTCCTTTTTCAGTAAAAGATTTTTCCCCTTCCCACAGCTCCTCTCTCAGCCTTCCACAAGATTCTATGAAACATTTGTTCTATTGCCTGCATCTCCCAGTCACTCATGACAGAATAGAAAACAACTCAGTCTTTTTAAACACTAAGTGTTCTTGCAAACAGCAGCCCTGGGCTTAATAATTTTGCCTTTGTGTTGCAAAAAAGTATAACCCCATGTAACAATACTAGGAATTCTCTATGTTGAAAAAATATTCATATCTAATAATATATTTTTTTTTTCCTGCAGAGTAGGCTCCAACTCTTTTGATCTGCATGGTGTATCACTTCCAGAAATGTGATTTTGGTTGCTGACTAAAATTCTGATGTGTGAGGACAAAAAGAAGACTATGCACACACTCCTATCATTGCAGAAATAAAAATAGGATTAGATTCTCTGCCTTGCTTCAACTTTCAAAGCAACAAATAGATATTCTTCAGGGTTTTGGTTAAATGTTAGGTACCACTGTCTAGTTGTAAAAATAAGTGGGAAAATTTTAGACCACACACAATTTTCATAACTTTCAAAGGAAAAGTTTGATAAACATGTGTCAAGAGAGACACTGTAATAGCTGATCCTGCCTAGAGCAAGGATAATCACCTCACAGCCCCCATTCTAGCCCTAAGTGTTATGGTTGAATTTGTATATATCCTTACTCCTTTCCCTTGCTGTAGCAAGGAATTCTGAAGTTACAAGAAATTATATGCACCTTTAAATTTATCCAGCTTCTAAAACAGCATTTGAAGTGTTTCAGTGAAACTATTACATTCTGACAGTCAACATTATGGCATATTTTCAAATATTTTTGAAAACTGTGGACTACATTAAACTTCTTTCTGATAAGTCAGATCTCACTTCTAGTAAAAGCTTTGTGAATCCCACTGGCTCAACATTCACAGGAATGTTGAGTAGCACCAACATAAGGAAATTAAATCCTGTTGTTTAAGATTCCTGCAACCAGACTAACTTCTGTATCTGGAGTTGCCCTAATCTGTTGAGGAATGAAAAAAAAATCCATCTGTATTATACATTTCTGTTACTTTAGTCTTTGTGAGAATAAATCTATAAAACAAACTGTGAGCAGGCTCTGAAGCTGTGTTTCTGATTTCCCAGTGGGTCAGAGTGAAGACATGTGACTATATAGAAGAAAAGCTAAAGCTCTAAGTGAATATGGAACTGTATCACTCAAAAAGCACTGAATGGGATCTGTCACATTTATCTCTATTTTGTCAGGTGTCCAGTCTAAGGCATTTAGTGATAAGTCTGTTGTCAGTGAAAGAGACTGGTAACTGCTGTTGAGTTCACCTAATCTAAAATAAAAATCTGAGGGCTGGGATGAATCACCCATGAGAGGAACAAGCCTTTCTTCACTTACTTTTAAGAGCAGATCTCAGTAGCTTTCACAAGACTAAAGCTGTGTGAGACTCACCTATGATTCTGTGATGCTGTATGACTATTTACTAAGAAGTAAAGCTAGAAATGGACTTGGGTTTAGTATATGGCAATAATCTTGATGTACGAAAAAAGTGCAATGCACTTTTATTTCTGTCAGGTTTTAGATGCCAAAACAAAAGTATTAATAGCAGATTCGGTACATTAGTGTCATTTCTCCCTCCCTCTACCCTTTTAGTTCCATATCACCTAGTGAACTGAGATTGCACTAGTTTCTAATTGTATTTTTCTTCTCATGAAGTGAAGAGTCTTTGAAGTTTTATGACACCTTCTAGTACGTTACAGCTAATTCTTTCATCAACATGATTGAGTCAATTAGGGCCCAGCAGAAAGGTCTACAGGTCTACAGATGTCCTAGTGCTTCCCTGGCAGGGCTACTTTTCAAAGCTGAGTCACTTGTGTAAGGACTTAGGCACAATAAAAAGCACTATCCCACCTCACAGGATTTTCAGCCTCTTCCTTTATCTTATCCAATACCCAGTATGTAGACTGGTGATGTCTGTGTTCCCTGCTGCTTTTGCAAATGGCCAGTAGTTTGAGTAATTGACCTTAACATTCCAGTCTCTCACACGTCCCCCAGTACCAGAGATGGCTGCTAAGACCCTGATCCTTTAAAAAATAGGTAGCTTTTCATTTCCTTCCTGTTTCTCTTTGAGAACAAAAGTAACATAAGAAACAGTCTAAAATCAAAAATAGACACAGGTGGGATTCAAACAACAAGAACATAAATCAGCTCAAACTCTAAACAATATTTTACAATATCCCCTGAAAATCCCCACAAAAATATGCTGAACATAAGGATTACTGGAATTTTTTGGGATATTATAAAATAGAGAAGAATTTCTTTTTTTTTACTGATACTACTTGTGTAGGAGTATTGTTTATTTTTCCTTTGACTTATTACAATTTTCTTGGATTTACAGAGGTGCAAACCACTCATTTCATAATCACTACTTCACTCCTTTGCAGGTACACAAATGATGCCATGGTAGCCAACAACATTTCAGTTCAGGCATAAAACTTTGACAAAGTCCTTCTTTTCAACTTGAAAGCCTGAATTTGCACTGCTAGAGTTGACTGCATCATTTCCACTCCTCAAACCAATGGCAGGTCATGTCCTTAAAGTGAAGCTGCCTGTCAGGTGCAGTACTAGAGTCAGGTGTGCCTCTCACCACATGCATAAGGAATATTTGTCCCGAACTTCTCCTACCTTGGCAGGGAGCTCCTCAACAATGGTGCTGGGGAGAGCAAGACCATACTGAGCTTTATTTGCTCATCAGTTGTCCAGAGTGTAAG
Organism: Cettia cetti; assembly: GCA_013401135.1. Lineage (NCBI taxonomy): Eukaryota > Metazoa > Chordata > Aves > Passeriformes > Sylviidae > Cettia > Cettia cetti. The sequence continues at coordinate 92,324 of VZUI01066644.1, read as the reverse complement.
ATATTTCTTCTGACTCAACCCTGTAGTGCATGACAAATTTAGAGCTCTACGTACATGATTGCCTAGTGCTTTCTACATATTTAATGAAAGTGAACATAGTTTACCCTTGCCTATCATAACACATATAGTGCCAACGTTGTATTTTTAATTTTTTGTCTAAATCTGTTTTTAGACAAAAAACCTGCAGCATGCCCACTGTAGAACAGATCTCCACTTCTCCTCTTCAACTTGCAAAACACCAAAATCTACTTTTTCAGATATATCATTCAAGGCAGACAAAGAGGGATCAAGAACATTGACAAGTTATGAGGAAGAGAAGCCTGAAATCTGGACCTGAAAAGATCTATCACCTTTGGTTTTGGTTATAAAGAGAAACAATTGTTTGACTGTCCTTCAATATCCTGATGAAACAGAAGTACTTCAACTGATACTGAATGTGTAAAGAACAAAGAAATAATATATTTCTCCATATACAACATGCTATGAAGAGAATTATTCTTCTTGCTGAACCATAAAGAAGGATCTAAATACATGAAAACTGGTTTAAGAAAAATTTAGGGCTATAAATGGAATATCCATTAGATATCCTGCTTTTTGATCTGATACTTTCACAAACCTACAAGTTCATTTCTGACAAAGTAGGAAATAGTCAAAAGCTTTTGAGATGCTTCATGCTCACCATGGATAAAATCAAGCTCCAGGACAAAGAGATCATCACAGGATTCAAGGTCTCATACATACTGCCACAGTTTCACCACAGCCAACCCCCAAGCCCCGTGCAGCCACTCGCTCTCTCCCCCATCAGCAGGATCAGGGAAGGAACCAGAAGTGTAAAAGCTGGAAAACTCTTGGGATGAGATGAAGACAGTTTAATAGGGAAAGCAAAAGCTGCTCATACAAGCAAAGCAAAACAAGAAATTACTTTACAGCTTTCCCCCCCTTTATATACTGAGCATGATGTCATATAGTGTGAAATATTCCTCTGATCAGTTGGAGTCATCTGTCCTGGTTGCGTTTCCTCCCAGCCTTCCATGCACTCTTAACTTCCCTCCCCAGTGTGTTAGTACAAAAAGGCAAAAAAGCCTGGGCCCTGTGTAAGCCCAGGTCAGCAAAACCAAATCCATTTCTACATTATCAACCTTGTGTCCAGCACAAAGCCAAAACACAGCCTCATACCAGCAACTGTTAAAAAAAAGTAATTCTACCCCAGTAAAAACCAGCACACACACAGCATGCTTAACTTGTAATAAATAACACAACCACCTCCTGGATTTTCTACTGTTGTACTGAATAAGCCATTATACCTCTCAATTTCTCTATATTATTGGCATTGTTGTCAGTGTTTCTTAAGCATGTTTGGAATACGTCTGAAGGAATCAGCTTCCTCAAGGAAACAGATTTAGATGTCAGGTTACATAATATTTATACACAAGTTCTAAATATGTCGATGGAATTGAATAACCATCGCAACCCAAGATATTGCAGTCTGACAGCATGAATTCATGGACACCATATCCCTACAGTTTTGCCTGTAACTAAATATTTTCTTGAATTATTTTTTAACAAATTATTCAAATATGCTATTTTATCAGGTGAAATGACCTTTCCATTTTAAAAGATTTTAATATCAGAAATAGTGTATGAATAACAGTCTTCTAAGCATGTCAGAAGAGAAAGCTGTTAAAAAAAAAAGGTTGCAAAACCACTGATGAAGAGAAAATAGGATAATAAATTTGAACAAATAATCTTTGTTTTAACTTACAGGTTTTTTCTCATTCTTTTTTAACATTTTTCACACTTTGTAGATAAGCTGGGATTTGTACTAAAATCCCACGTGTTGGTAATTTTTGTCTTACAAAAAAATCATAAGGAAAATGTAGAGTCAAAACAATGTGATTCAGTTATTCACCATAAAGGCATTTGTGGTTTTAATGGGATTTTGCAGGCACTTTTTTCAAGTGGTTAAGGTATAATAAAAATATAGTGCAATACTGTTAAAAGGATTTCTATTACTAATTATTTTACTGCCTTAATTTGGCAATAAAAGCAATGAAAAGTTCACTTAAATGAAAAGTTATAACTAAAATCAAATTAGCAAGACTTCTTCAGTAAATCAAAATAAACTTCATTTGGCACTTTTGTGCTGTAGATAAGGAACAGTTCCAATGAAACAATGATTAATAAAAAGTAGTGAAGTGACATATAATTTCTGAATGGTCTGTGTGCTTAATTTAGCATATAAAAGAGTTTATTATGCAAAATTTTAATGTGTAGTAATTATTATGCTTACTTTTTTTTTTGTAATAACACATAGCCATGCTAAGGTTCTTCATAAATACTTCACATATGGAGTGCATTCAGAGGACCATGTACATGAATAGTGAGCTGTGTTGCGATTTACTGAATTGCAGCACCACTGAAAGGGGTGACATCACACACAAGTGCTTCTATCATTGGGTGAGGTTCAATGCTTAAATTTCTCATCATCTTGTCCCTAAAATTGGACTTTCTCTAGTTTTTTCTCCTAATGTATGTTTTAAGAAAGAGTTAGTCAGTGAGTCAAAGGACATGTCCAAAGTCATAATTGCCCTGAGTGCAACAGAGAAAGAACAGGCAATTTAAATAATTAAATTGAAAGTACATTTTTCCTGTTCCTGTGATGGGGAAATGAAAGTCCTATCTAGCAAACAGTAGCATTTTAACCACTACACATTCTCCTTCCATTATGGCATCTATGATGTGATGTGTCTTTATTTCTATATTGTTAAAATATGTGGGTTCTCCATCCCACACCAACTGGACTAACTCCTGCATTTTAACTCCTTCTTCAGTCTCTTAGCTATTCAACAGATTGAGGTAAACTTCATTCACTTTCCATGCCACCATGATCACGCTGAATGCCTCTTCCGATGTCTCTAGTGAATTCTCTGCACCAAATACGTCATATTTCATGCCATGTCTTTTTTGAAATTCTGAATCATTTATTTCCCATATATAACCCTCTTATGTCTCTTTTTTTTTTTTTTTATAATACGTGAAGCAGGAGTATTAGTTTACAGAAGTTCTCAGGAGTTAATTGGCATCTATTGTGCAATTTCTGTTCAGCCTTCTGATAGTACTGAAAGCCACATAGATGCAAATGGTATAAACAGTAAATTACTCTCAGATTAGAACACTTAACCCTTACAATTATTGATGTTTGTATAAAATTAGAATCAAGCATTGTAATGCTGTAAGAGTGGCCCAGTCAGTCAAGAGAGATAAGAAGAGGTGAAACCTGTTAGTTTCCCTGGCAATTGATAGTGCTCTCCAGATACGAAGCTAGGATGAACCCACAAGAAAGATGAAGAATGAAAAAGGGGAAAGGAGCATCACCTAATGTTGTGAAACTACTGAATGCAGAGGAGGTGCTTGGCCAGTTAATTTTGCATACTTGTTATGTTATAGCTCTTTTGAAGTCTATGAGCAAGCTAGGTGAGTGAGGGGATAAGGATCCTGGAAGTATATTTAGAAATAGCTTGGGTAAGTCAGCAGTGCACTGCATTCCATTAGCTACACCAGAAGGGTCCTGCTCAACTGGATTGACAGGTACAACCTGGAATGGGAAGTCAGAAGGATTTCAATTCTCCTGTCTACTCCATGGACAATTAACAACTTAAACGAAAAAGTCACTCAATATACACCAAAGATAGGGCAAAGAAAGCACAACCTCTTCCTGGGCAGTAAAACAGCACACTACTTAATCAGACTGGAAAATTTTTCCTCCAGAATAGAAAAATAGACATGTTTTTGGTCTCTTTAGACCAATATCTGTCACTGGCAGAAGGTGGCTAGGAAATAGTAAGAATAGACCAAATGTACAACGATATTTTCCTTGAAAAAATCAAAAACATCAGAAATAAGTTTCCTGAACTGAGGTTGTCTTTCTAATTAGTAATCCTAAACAATTTTTTCTTTCATAAGTTTAACCAGTTTTAAAACTCTGTAAAATACTAGCATCCAAAATATTTAGAAGTGAATGGGCTCCACTATTTAATAGCATGCTGTGTGAGAAATCACAGTCTTTATTTTGTCTTCACCTGCTGCTTGCTAGGTTCATTTGCTTGATCTCCATTTGTGTACTAGAAGCGAGTGTACGGTAATTTCCTACTTTTGTTCTTTATGATATTCCTGATTTCATGATATTCTCTTGTATCCCAAATCATACAATTATTTTTTCAAGCTGAGGAGCTCAAGTCTACACTGTCATTCCTCAGAGAAGAAATATTGAAACTGGGATGCCTTTATTTGCGCTGTTTTATACAGTAATGAAATGAAATAAAAGTGCTATTAAGCATTCACATCTTTTGCTGGTATAATTTTTTTTATCTTCAAAATTTTTCAAGAAATACACGTGTTAATTTCTACTAGTACTTGAACAAACTATCCAAACCACAGTTTTCCCGTGAGGATGCTCTTGCTTAGGTGTTTATTTGAGATCAGGTGTCTGAGCTCTGAAGGTCTGCAGTTCTGAAGAAAATGGAAGATCTTTTTGGTAGTGGCTTTTCAATAAACTTCAGGGGACTTTACATTAGGAGTTCAGAATGCAAGGTTAATGTGCTGCAGGCTGTTGACTCCAGTATAGTGAATGTGTGCAATGATACTTGACTCTTAAAATGCATGTACTTTGTTACCAGTGTTTATTAATAAACACTAAGAATAAGCTCAGTGCTGAAATAATTCAGAATTAAACATCTGGTTCCCTCACAGAAGTTTTTTCCATAGAGACAGTTTCTTTACAAAAATCTGACTGTGCCCAAGTGGCTTAATTTTAATATGGTCATTAAACTGAAATACAGCAGCCTTTTGCTTATGTCAGGCCTGGAAGCCTCTGTAAATGCTTGAGTACTTCCAACACACAGATTGCCAACTTTCAGATTGCCAGCATACAGATTGCCAATATCCAACTATTCTGCAATGGACAGGCACAACCCTCAACCAAAATCAAGAATCACAGGAGATATAGATAGATACCTTTATCTCTCTAGAGATTAGGTAAAATCAGTCACAAAAATTATTCATGCAGTTGATACCTTTTATTTCAACTTACCAAATTTGTGGCTGTGAAAATAAACAGTATAGGATGAAGTGATGAGAAATGAAGCCTAATGGCAGAGCAGAACAGCAGAACCCAATAAAATAACTCATCTCTTGACAAAAAAAATCCATCAACAGACCTCTGCTGAAAATTTAACTATTCATTTTCCACATCTTGGTGTTCAGAGAGCTTTTTATTGGCACATGACTAAATTTTATAATCAAACAGCTGTAGAGGTTAAGGGAATAACAATGGGATAGCAGGACTCTGTGCTAAAAGCTGATTTCAAGCCAGACCTGTCTGCTACTGGCTGAGCTTTATTTCCAATGTCAGTGCAGCTGAGACAGCAATTGTGTTCTCAATTCACTTCCTGAAGAACAAAGTCAACATTACATAAGCCAGTATCACTGCTAGCCATTCTTGATTTGATCATCGGCATTTTTTACGTTTAAACTTTTTTGTGCATAAAGTCCATGTCTAGTCTTTCAGTGAATGAAGTAAGGATTGCCTTGTCACACTTGCCTTGCTTCTAGTGGAAAGCCTACAAACATTTATACCTGCTCCACTACTGAACACATGGGGTTTACAGTTCAGCACCTACCATTCTTTATGGTGCAGGCATTTTGTTAGACCTCTCAGTTTGGTACTGGAACATGTATTGGATGATTTAAGTCAAAAGCCACATATTTGGACTAGGTGTCATCTGACAATATTAGGTGATTAATTTACAGTATACTATTAAGAAAAAGTTCTTCTGTGCATGCTGGCTCTGTATACAGGTTCACCTTTCCCTGATGTTTAAAGTTGTTTGGGTCTTTGAGCCTGGCAAGGACAATTTCTGACTCATAAGTGTGTATCTTCATTTCTCCTGAGGTTATTTATCAGCAAAATACTTCCAACTAGAGGGGACATTTGGATGAATATAGTTGTATTCCCCATTAGCCATTTTGTGCACTGACCTTTGCTGAAATTTTGTGGTCTGTCCTCCATTATATCGTAAGCAATCATGAATAAAGCAAAAGTACATATGTCTTAACTAGGTGCTTGCACATGATACATCCAATGACCACACAAATCCCAAAGCAAAGACAACAGTAATATTTTAGTTCCTGATATTTCATGTCAGAAAGAAGCTAAGCTAAAATCCAATATCCTCTGTAAGACAGATAACATTGACATGCTACTAGGAAAAGAATGTTCATTTGTATGAGGAAAGCACTTTTTTAGCAGGCTCCAAGGTGAAATGACTTTGGATTCTGATTCATCATGATGCTCCCAGATAGAGTGAAGTGTCTTCAGGTTGAGCCATGAAGGCAGAGCTAAGTCCATCAGCATTTGACCCTTCTGTTGGGAAATCCTGGAGCAAAGATCCCAAATGTTAAACAGTGTATCAATGCTCAGCTGTGCTCACTCCTATCAGGTGGTTTTGTTGATTCTCCCTTAGAATCTGGTACATAATTAATGTTAGACTCAGGGTAAGCTGCCTAATGAGAAATGTATCCTAGAACAACAGATCTCATGAAGAAAAAAAGGCTGATCATCTGAATATATACTGTGTAGATAATGTGTTGAACTAACAACTTTCAACAAGATCTATGTATCTCAGCAAACTTCATTCACGAGATGCTGTTAGGAAAGCCCTGACAGAATCTGAAGAAGAAGTGAGATCCTGAGTCATTTTTTTCTCATATGGCTTTGGCACAAGAACACTTTGGTTCCTTTTCAGCAGGAACACAATGGCTTTACCCTGTCTCCACGAAAAAACAGGTGTATAAAGTAGTGGTCTTACAGCTGTATCACTTTCCCCCTTGATATTTTCTGTGCATCAACAAATAAATTACCACACTACAGTAATTGCCTCTCACCAGATATATCCTGACTGGGGTATATCTATTCCATTAATGTATAAACATTAATGTAGCCAGTGAAGATAGAAACTGATTCTAAATGCTCTGAATCACCTTCTGAAAGTGCTAATCACTCTTCACGGACTAGAGAGGTAGCCTAAGTAGACTACATTAAGTTCCTTACTTATTCCCAAAGAATAATCAACACAAGCTCTGCAAATAAGGGTGTGAAATATGGGACTCCTGTGATCTGCGAAACAGAAGTAGATGAATGAAGAATCACTGTCAAGATGTCCAAAAGTTTAAGCCAGTCCTTTCAAAAAGTAATACCAATGATTCATCAGTGTGACTATGCATTTTGGAATGTCCTAGGTTTCACACTGATATTTGATGTCTGATCTACACCATGCAATTAATTCACTCATTACAGTACCAATCATACTCTTCTCCATTCTTAAACCTATCATACTGTAGTAGATTGATTTTTTTCTTAAAAAGGCCTACCATTCTCCACCATCTCCAAGACTCTTTCCAAAACACTTTAGTCGTCAGACTTTCTTTTTTCACTAGCATAGCAACACATTAATGGAGTTAATTATCTCTATATAAAATTTTCATTACATCCTTGCCAAAACTGGCTTTGCACACTGCTCTATTATTTTAAATAGACTCACCTGGAGTCATGTTCTTCAGAAGATTAGTAACAAAATTATTGTTTTTAAAACTGTGTGATTCTCTAAAATATGGAAAGGAAGTTTGTAAAATAAAAGATAAAGATATTTGTTGGAGATTGTAATGAAGAGCAGTGTTATTAATGCAGAATGAACAAATAAATAAAGGACACAAAAAAATAGTGTTGGTCTGCAGCAGTTGAATTAATGCATCCCCCATTTCTTTCCATGACAGTAGTTCCCTTCCATAGTCTTGTAGTTTTCCCTGTCTCAGATGTCTGCCAAACCCCTATGGTCTGCTCCCACACTGTCATGAGCCCTTCAACCCTACTCCATGGCACACTCTGTATTTTTCCAGCAAATTAAGAGGAGCCCAAGACACTTACTGCTGAAGAGGTCCTGAAGTACACCACCACTTGGATGACTTGCTGCAGTTACCATCTCCACATGTTTCTGCACCAAGAGAAGAGCCAATAAGGCCACTTCCCTTCCACCTAGGGGCCACTTCATGAGACATTTTCTGGGAGAAAGTCAATTTAAGAATAAACGCCTCTGAAAAACTTTGAAATTGGCCTAACCATTGACAACTGCATAAAGAAAACAGGCATGAGCAATCATAAAGTTCGATCAATGATCCTTGAGAAACTGATCTCAAAAAAGTGCTCATACAACTCTGCTTTATGGAAGGATTTTTAGTACTTAAAGTCTGCCTAAAAAAAATTGCATATTTGTGGTTTAGCAATATTCATGTACCAAGCCATAAATTTTTAAATTAGTTAATTTAATTAATTAATTAATTAATAATATTTTGGTATTACCTCATTTTTTCCACTTTGTTATCTATTGTGCATAGCTCTCTTTGAATGATAATATTTTTTCAAAAAATGTCATGAAATACCAGGCAAAATTCAGAAATTACTTGGCTTGAGCCATGACATGGTAAGCTTCCCATCAGAAGGGTTTAATTTTTTAAAATTCTTTAAGGAAGGTGACCTCTGCTTTCCTGTATATTTTTGAAGTAGAAATTACTTAACGTTTGACATGCTACTATTTATTTTAGTAATTTGGTAATTTTCCAATTTCCAGTTGCATTAATTAATTCCACTTTCCCTTTTCTTTTTATTTGGTCAAATAATGACAAGTACATTAAAACCCTCTAATTTATGAAAACCAAGCCACCTCTGTTACTTATTAAAGAAGCCTTTCACCTCAGATATTTTCTTGTGACAATTCCTGTTGATAGGTGCTTTTTAACAATATTACATTTCCCTTATTTCCTCTCCTGATTCTCCTGCACCTTATTTAGTAAAGAGTGGAAAAAGAACAGCTCCTGTGGAAGAGACTCTTTATTTCACTTTCTCTTCAAGAAACTTTGATTTTGAAAATGCTCCAAGCTTGAATTTAAATCCAGCTGAATAAAAATATTTATGAAGTCTGCAACCAAATACACCATTAAACTTAAAAAATACGAGGAACTTTCAAGTCAAATTTAAGAAAATTATTCTAAAAAACCAAAAAAATACTTGTTCTAATAATAAAAAATTTAAGTGACTCCTACAGGCTAGTTAAATGGGCTTTTGCTATTGTGGAAGTGGCATAACTCCACTGAAATAACTGGAGAAACAAGGTTTCTCTATCTCATAATTTACAGGCCAATGTTTTCCAAATACAAATGCTTATAGTCATTTTAGAAAAATTCCACAGACTTTAGTCCAATTATTAGTTACTTTTACAACACCATATAAAGGTGAAATCAGATAAAACAGCCACAGATGCTGAATCATATTGGTACTATGTGATCAGTATCAGAGGCCTGGTATTTGACTGAACAAGCAATTCTTTTCTGTCTGTGGAATGGCAGAGAAATAATGTCAATGGAAGTGGCATTGTTGCCTATCAAAGTACAATTTCCTATCACTAGAACAGAAGCTTCAAAAGTATGAAAAAATTCATTACAGAAGTAATTTGTCATCATGCTTTGTGGGAGCTAGTTGGTGAAAATCAGAAAAGCTGTTGATTAGAGATTATTTGGTGTTTAAATGTTATTTCTGGACAGGAAATAAAAATATTTGAACATGTTAACGAAACAGATCTATCCCACAATCATTTTTCTTAGGTTGAAAGTTTCAGCATTTGGGACAGTAATAGTTCTTTTTTATTCCTCTTCCCTTTTTCTAAAACCTCTGGAAACAGCAAGATAGCCTGCTTGGATTAAAACAAAACAAAACAAAAAAAAAAACCCAACAAACACAACCAAAAAAACCAACAAAACCTCAAACGCAATACCTGTCAAGAAATACAGGAACAAAATAGCTCATTTAAAGAACAACTACTGTAACTAACAATAGAGTAATAAAAAAATTTCTCTGGATAGATCCTTGGAACATATTAGGAAAGTACAATTCTCCTTTCTCATTGGTTTGCCCCATCAGTCAAATTCAGGCAAACATTCACAATTCCTTCTTTTATTAATTTTCCAGCTATTTCATTTGGAATGGAAAGAAGTCCTGTCTAACTATAATTTCTGGAACCAAACATTTTTTCCTTTGCAATCCAAAAGCAATTGTCCCCAGGATAAATCTCAAAATGAAGGGCTAAAGCACAAAATCTGTGCACTCAAAAGGCTACTTTTCTTAAATTTTTATGCAGTGAAATGACTCCCAGCTGTGACATATAATTCTACCTTTTATAAAGAACTTGTATAGCATGTAATATTTTATATGTAATATAAAAGTGTTTATGCATCATGATGCCTTCTAAATTTAAATATTATGCTGCTTGTAACTGTGACAGACTGGTTTCTCAGTTCCTCACTGATATTGTTGCTTATTACGTCAGACTACATCACTCTGTGAATTTAAATTTTATGTCCTAGCTACAAGTGACTGAATGTTAATGTTTTTCGTAGGATCATGTAATTGTTTCAACAGGTAGTGTCTTAAAATATGTAGACAATTTATCCAACAGGAAAGAAACTTACTTGATTTTATGTCAGATCTCTTCAGTGCTAAGGGGGCTTAAATTTCTTCGTACAAATTTTCTAGTAGAAAAAACTTTGATGAAACATAATATGGAACTATAATTGCTTCTCATATGTGAAAAAGATCCCTTTTGTAACCCATTGGAAATCAATAGGCGAGACTGGGGAGCACATTTAGAGAAATTATGGTTCAGAAGAAAGTTCTTCAGCAAAATTAATTTAATTTCCTAAGAACACTGTGGAGAACAAAATAACTAGGACTGTAATAATGAAATTTTTATAAGGCCTAATAAAGAATAACACTATCAATTCAGGGATGATAAGAAAGAACTAGATGATCCTCAAGACTGGAGTAATGGGAAGGAATGATACTGAGGACCAAAAAGTAGAAGGTTTCTCACAGAGAGTCTATGATCTGATAGTTAATAATTCTGAAATGAAAAAACATGAGAGTGAGAACTGATGTTTGAGGGACTGGTTATCCATAGGTTGCAGCTATGCAAACATATACAAAAGGACGTATCTAGGCAAAAAAAAAATGATACAGTTCCCTGTAGATGAAAAAGCAAATTATATTCTAGCTTCTTATTTGGACTACATTGTTTCTCCATACAATGTCTGCTGTTCATCTGAAATATTAACTGTTCTAAATGAAATACATCTTTGCTTCAGATTTAAAATTATGACAGTAAATAACAATTGTCCCATAATCCATTTCCTGCTCTATTAAAACCTCTATATTGTTTGATGAAAAGCCACCCAAACTTGTTCATGTGGTTTAGATTTCAACTCCTGAGGGCAGAGCATTTTGACCATTGAAATAAATCACTAGAAAAGCAGTTGTATCCACTGTGGCCATGTATTTCATGCGAATTTCCCCTTAGTGGGTTTTCACAACATCTTTACTAACATACATTATTCAATTATTAGCTATAATTAAATCCAAAACCAATCTGAGTTGTTTAAGATATGAACCTGTCCTTTTCCACTTCCTGAAACCAGAAAAAAAATTCAAAATGAGTGAAAATAGCACTTTATTCAGAAAAGAGATGCTACATTTGTAACAGTCTCCTTTAAAAGTGTACATTAAAACTGCTAAGACTATTGAGAAAAGAGGATGAAAGTTAACTTAAATAATTAAACATACCTAGGGCATCTCACCTATGTGCTGCACTGACTTTCAAAATAGTTATTTGTGAAGAGCATTTCACAAGAGAAAACTGGGGTCACTGTGACTTCACGTCCTCTGTTGGAAAATAAATAATTCAACAAGTAATGTCCTGGCTACATTATGGAAAACATCCATTGAAACAGTGGAGAAAGGGAGTATTTTTGCTTTGACAAAAGCAAAACAGTGGTGAACAGAGTATTTTTGCTTTTCTGATGAGGGAGATAAAAAACCCCCAAATGTTCTCCAGTGAAACCCTCTCAGGCTCTCAGGTCCTTTACTAAGGACCTTGCTCTGTTTTATTCTCTCCCAAAATGTGTTATACATATGACATTACCAGAAAAAAAATGCTCTCTCTACTTTCCTCATGAAAATTTATACATTCCCTATAAATCATTCAACAGTCAAACAATTCAATGCTGATTCCTGGCATCAAACTATCAGCTCTTAACCTCCATTTCCTTAGTTTCTTGTGGAGACTTGTTTTGCAATGCTATTCACAGCAAAGGCAGAAACAGCTGAAATGACCCGTTGCCTCTACTGTCAAGGCTCAGGATAGCAGATTATTCTGTACCTTTTAGATATTTCATATTTAGATGGGAGTGAGATGTCTTTAGCTTGAGAGAAGCATAGACGGATGTCAGTAGCAGCATTCTGGAAGGAAAATGAAGGCACAGGGTAGGCAAGAGTTAAAAAGAGAATCATGTTTCGTTCCTGCCAAGTGACCAGTTCACTCTCTTCATGCAGATTAAAGCATGAAAGAGGGTGGACAGTGAAATTATAGATTTAGCATCCAGACTAAAGGTGATGCGCAAGGCTCTAAACAAGAACTACCAGTTCTTGGTTCTGCTGGGTGAAAATGGTATGGTGAGAATATGACTAAGATCCTTTGGGGCAAAGGGTCTGGCAAAATTCCCAAACTTGAGAAAATTCTACTTGGTATTTGTCTAAAATTCCATGTTTTCACTCCCTAACGTATCAGGCCCAAGGCAAGAAACAACTGGAAAGACAGATTTCAGTGGAAACACTGAAATCTCTCAGTTTTTGGTCCTATATTAAAGCACTTCCATGCAGAGCATAAGGACACTAGAAGAAAGGTTGTTTCAAAGATGTCTTTATATGTCCTGTTGGAAGTTACATCTGATTTTACTTCAAAACTAAACACACAGTAGTAATGCTTTCTACAAGTTAAACTCAGAAATTGCTCCACATTTCTAACAAAATTCAGAGCTCACATAAGTCCATGTAATTCCCTTCAGGCTTATCAGTGACTTTGCAATAGGAAATCTTACTGTCTGAAACTGCACTATTTGTAAGATTTATGGAATTTAAATTACATTTTTACTGTTTTGTTCCTTCTGAGCTGAAATTTTGCACAATAATTGAGGGAAAAGAGTTGTAAATCTTGAACTTGGCTTCTAAAAATGTTTTTTCCCTCTGGTTTACATTCCGTGTTCCTTGAAGACTCTGTAATTGGTGCAGCATTGGATCTTCAGTGTAAAATCAGAAAGTGTGACAGTTTCTGATGATAAAGTATTACCAAAACAAGCTGCAGAACAGAAAAATCATATTTCAGTGACTTTGCTCAGTGTTATGCCTAAACCTGTGAGAGCACAATGGAAGCATAAGCCTCTAGTTATTTTATAATCTTTTGGATCCAGAAATACATCTTCTCATGAAAATCCTATCCCAGGAAACTCAAGCAGAAAGCTTTTAGCTAAGAAAAACACACCAGTTCCATTCAAAGCATTTTATGTGATGAAATGTACATTTTCTCAATGAAGAGGATGGGACTGTAAAAGATTTTTTTTAAATAAACAGTCATGTACAAAGTTTCTTATGATATTAAACGCTCAAACTCTTCAACAAAATCTTCAAGCAACCTTGAGGAGGACAACTACTTAGAAAACTTATAAAACTCTTAATACATAATGGAAAATACAAAAAGGCACTGTCATAAATGTTAAACAGCATTAGAATAAGGATTCTGAACCAGCCCTTCCAGATGTTATACTCTTACGGGGAAAAAACCCCAAAACAACTAGCTGGTTTTAAGATGAAGCGTTATAGGTTTATGAAAAGAATTTTATGTTAGAGTCATGATATTGGGACCATAATTACCATGATACTATCTGTTACAATTTCATATAAATTCTGATTCTCAATGCTTGGACAAAATTTTTGGGGAAACTCCTTGTCCTGACACTATTTTGAAGGTCCTGAGACTAAAACCGTCCTCCAGCAGTTCGTAGAAACATGTAAAAGTGCATCAGGCAGCTATTCAGCATGGACAAGAGGTTGTGCTTTATATATCATGTCCATCACCACACTCACCTCTGGAAGTCAGGACCCTGCCAGGCAGGCTGCTGACTGCAGTGTCCTCTGGGGGCAACTGGGCTGTTCAGAAGGCAAGGGGTGGAACAGCTTGTATCCTTCTGACCACAGCAATAACAGATTGGCCCAAGGAAACAGAAGATGCTTTAGAAAAGCTGGTCCAATGCCAACAAATTAAAGAAAATCCTATTTAGTTCCTACTGTGTGGAGAGTACAAATACAGAAATATTAGTGTGTGCACTCCAGAAAGATATGCTCTGAATGAGCACAGACTTGAATTCTGTTGTATTTTCAGTCTCCAGACGGTTGTAAAGTGTAGTCCTTAACAAAAATCATTGCAAAGTCTGAGCTCAAATAGATACTAAAGGCATGACTACGGAAATAATCCCAACTACCCAACTAAATGACAGTGAAGTACAGGAAGAAAAACGAGATCCCATCCTCTACAGTAGCTCTCTGGTTTTCTAATATTAGCAATGAGCTAGCTTCTTTCCTACCTGCCACTTTGAGACAAAAGTCCCAAAAATCTCTTTGCCATCTGTTTCTTCTGTTTCCCATGGGCAGCACTTTGATCCTTTTCAAATCAAACATCAGCCAGCCTCCCCTTGGCCCCAAACCCATCCTTATCTCACTAATAGATGCAGTTGCTATGGCTGGGTTGGGTGTTCTGCATGGGTACAGCTGAAGGTCACAGGCTGCACCACTCTCACACCAGACCTACATTCAGAGAAGACAAAGGAATTCTGATAACACTCCATCCACAGAACTGGAAAATGCACCATGTCCTTGCTGAAATTCTCCTCAAGCAACATATGCAGAAACTAGATAAATTAGGATGGAGACTCTGAGAAAAATAAACAGTTCCTACGGCTCCTATAAAATGTAGATACATTTATCAGACAATATTTAAATTATATATCTGTAGAGAAAGCTAAAATATAAGAAGAAAATATTTGGGTTTTAACTTTCAAAATTGTCCAAATTAACTCTTGTGATATTTTCTAACAAAACTTAGATTTTTTTGGCTTGAAAATAACTTTGTTTTTAAATTAGACAATATAGTTGATCTAGGCACAACCAATTTTTTTAGATCTTGGTGAAAATTTCTTCATAAATTAATGTAAAATACAATTTATTTGAATCAAAGATGCTTTGGACTTCTAACTTGCAAAGTTTTAGATTTTGATGCTTTATTCTAATTTAAAATAGATTTTTTCTTTTATTCTTAAATCCATTTTCAAGTAAAATGAAAGATGTTTTCATTTCCTCCTGAGTTTGTCCTTGCAGCTGCAACTTTGAAAGAATTTTTATGTAAAAAATATCTCCATCTTTGTATTATTCAGGTTATGGCTACTGGAACAATCTTGTTCCAGATTTCAAGTTACTGAAAGATGTATTATTTAATTACCCAGACAGGGACTTTTACTAAGATGCATGCTTCAATTGCTTTTTCAGTCTTCGAGAATGACTGCTACATTGTGTGCAAACCTGGAAGAAAGTAAACATCATGTTATCAAAACAAATCTCACTCAGCTGAAAAGGGCCAAATAGAGGTTAATCCAATTACTTAATGGTTCTCTCCTTTGGCCTCTTCCTTCAGGCATCTGTGCTTCTATATATTCTGTTTCTCTCTGCTGCCATCATCCTTTACAGTTCTTCCCTTCATAATAGAAAAAGTACTTCATTGTTCTCTTCAAACAAAATCTTTTTTTCATTATGGAAGAATAGAAATATGGTCAAAAATTGTGCATGTAGTGTTGAATCACTCATTTAAATCAAGTATTTAATTTTCATTTATAGTGAACGGACCACTGCTCTTAAATTTGTTTGATTTATTCTTGAGATTAGAACTCTTATTGAATTAAATATGTGGTAGGAATAACACTGAAAATTTGATCAATAACATTAATTGATTTGATTGATAACATTAATGTTTTACTCCAGTAAATACTTTACTCCGGAGAAAGCAGGATAAATAGCAATAGGACTAAAATATGCTTAATAGAATTCTAATTTAATGAGAACAAAATTTAATAAACTGCACATAAAAATTTCCAGCATTCCTGCTTCAGGGAAATTGAATGTGCTGACTCCTGCTAAGATTATTCCTCTGGAATTTTAATGCCCAATCAGTAATCTGCACAAAATGATAACTGTCCTACAGCGAAGGAGGGCAGCAAATGAACAGTGAATGAGATGCCTGGGACAATTAATCTCTGGCATCCTCTTGTAACTTGTGAAATAAGTATTCTCTGCCTTTAGGACATGCCAGAATGTTCATAGCTAGAGTACTCAGAACTAGACCTCCTGCGCAAATGCACAGCACTCCTCCCTCATCTTCACAAACATCCTTGCTAGTGATTTCTGGCACTAGCTGGGGTGGGCATTATTTATTACCCAGTCAGCCTGACTCAGTATTTGTCTCTCCCTGTAATAACATTACAATATTTATGCTACAGATATTGTCCAGAATACCTTTTTCTTGATAGTGTGTTCAGACAAAAAAATCAATCCATTACTAAATGAAAATGGAAAACCTGCTTCCCCTGGGTGCTCTTGCTGTCATTTACTCAGAGAGCAAAATTTTAAGTTACAGCAATGGAACTAGGAATACAGAAAATTAATTAAACATAATTACTGTAAAATCTGGGGATATGGACTGGATGACTAGAGTACAAGATGGGTGAATCACTTGCTGGACCAAAAACTAGCTCAAAGTTAGGATCAAAGATTCAAACTTCAACAAAGATGATCTTTAGCACCTTGGAACAGAAAGGAAGGAAGTGCAACAGTACAGCGTAGTAACTAGCTGTCTGGTAATGATTCTGCAGAAAAAAAAATGTTAGAAAACAAGTTAAACATGAGGCAGAAGTGCACCCCTGCAATGAGGAATGCTAAGAGCATGCTGTGCTGAATTAACAGGCATACAGTAAGGGAGCTGGGGAAAATGGTTATGCCCCTCTTCTTGACACTTTTGTGGAGGTATGTGCTGTCCTGTCTCCAGTTTTGCCACACCAGTACAAGAGGTGTGACTGGCAGACAGGCCAGAGCAGGGTCACTCACACGGTTTAAGGGCTTGCATGGTGAAAGGCTGAGGGAAGAGGGTTTTTTAGCCTGGAGAAGACTAAGAGTAAGGACTTACTGCAGTCTTCCACAACCTAAAGTGCAGTTACAGCAAAGGCAAAACCAAAGTCTTCTCACAGACACAAGGGTGACAATTTCCAGTGAGGAAAATGAAGAAAACCACCATCTGAATGGTAAGCACCAGAACAGATGTCCAGACATATAGCATAAGATTCATCCCCAGACATTTTCAATATTTCACTGGTCAGTTCCTGAGTAAAAAGGTGTAATTTGGACAACAGTTCAGCTCTGTGCAGGAGGTAGTACCAGACCCACAGAGCTTCCTCCTAACCATAATTGCCCTGTGAGTCCCCCAGCCTAAATTCCAGCCCTGGTCCTGCTCTGCGTTGAATTAAGTTCCTACCATAGTAAATCATTATCAAGGTCATAAAAAGCTGATCTATATGGCTTCTTACTCATTGCACAGGAGTTGTGAAACACATAAAATGGCAGATGTTCCTTCAAGGACTTAGCAAGGGTGATTTACCCAAGGTCATGCAAGTCTATGGGAGATCTGAAAAGAGAGCTAAACACAGCTTTCCAGCCAGCTCCCTGATTAATCAGCTATCCATTCACAGTATGGTAGCTGCAGCTTCTACAGAAACCAGGCTGTTGAAGTAATTCCTTCCATCTGCACACCAAAATTTTTTACGTGGTCCAATAGTGATTAAAAATGTAAATCTTCAGCAAACTGGAAGCCTTACAAAAGAAACCCTGATGCTACGTCCAGTTCTTCTTTGTCTTTGACGACGTATTTATGTTCTTGGCAAAAGGTCAGAAGCATAACAATAATGCATTCATATCCCCTTCAGCAGAGATGTTATTTTGATTCAGCAAACTTCTATGATCTTAGCTGTAAACAAAAGACCTTGACCAAGTATCAGAGAAACAGATGTTAAAATGATGGGATGTTTTTGAAGGAAAGGATAATATAATAATAATTAAAGTATTTTCTATTTCTGGCTTTCTCAGTATGCAAAAGCATCATGATTCCTGGTCCCTCTCATTAGTGCCTAATTAAAACTCTTGCAGATTCACAATGATTTGTAGATTATTTTTTAAGTGCCTTATATTGCATCAAATATTATGGACTTATTTATACGAAAGGGTGAATTATATTAACATAGCAATCATGCTTTTGAAGTAACAGATAATAAAGTTGTAGATGTAGAAGCACATCTTGTAAAGGTGTCAGTCAGAAATCCTGTCTATATCCAACTTGAATCCAGAGCTGCCCAACTGCCTCGGTGCATTACGGAATTTTTCCTTCTTTATTTAAAACCCTTAGCCATAAGCTAGGGCAAGAGGCAGGTTATAGAATATGATGAGCCAGTGTTTTGATCTGATTTAGAAATCCTGTGTTACCATGATGAAAAAAAAGAGTACAGATACAAGGATCCTTTTCTGTAATCAACAACATTCTTCACAATATTGACACACTTGTTCCTATATAATATGTTGATGAGGTGAAGAAAAATCAAAAGGTCCATGTCAAAAATTATTTTTAAAGTACCCATCATTTTATAGCTTCAGAGAAAAATAAGATAGAAGAGAGCCTTTAAAAATTCTGCATTAACAGGATAGCAATGCTCATCATTTTGCTTCTCCTTCAGTCTGTTCAAATGTGAAGTGCTGAACACACAATAAGTGAACACAATCAATAAGTGCAAGCTGTTCCTAAAAACCTGACTCTCTTTCAAGTGTATGAGTTTTATTTGACCCATTTCTTTATGAAATGGATAAATAAAACCCCAGGAATCTCCCTTTGTGAGAGAAAATTCCTTAATCTGCACAGACTTTTCTGCAGTGGAGAAAATCATTGCTGGCAGGGCATGCAAACATATTTCAAAGAACACCTCCATGACTTGCTGTAACAGTTAGGCTTTAAAGGCAACTTGTGTTCTGTGCAGGCAAATTTTAGTTTGCAAAGTCATTCACAAGGCTCCCAGAGGAGGAGGCTAAAAGAGGAGATTCACCTGACTGAATGGCTGTCTTTGCTACAAGTCACCACAGGACTCACTTCTTATGAATGGAGAACTAGTCTGTATTGTCAAAGGTGTCATTTAAAAAACAAGCATCTGAAAGGGATGAATTGCAGTCTTCTCCATTGTCTGCTGAACAAGTCTATACTGTCCAGCCCAGACAGACTCCTTAACTCTGCTTCTGCTCAGGACGCATTTTTCCATTATTGATAGAGCTGGTACAAAAGTGAATCTGGTAAATACTGTAACTGAAATTATCTTGTATAAGTGTTATTTGCTTTTGGTGTTTTTTGGTTGTTTTTTTTTTTTTTTATTCTGAGTATCATATATCCTCACACTGCAGTCCAATGGTTTAGAAAACTGATGACAGCTTTTTTGGGATGGGACCTTGGGATATTCTTGCTCCAGCCCTGCTACAGTATGCTCAGTGCTGAGGTTAGAGGGGGCTGCTCAGGGCTGTGGCCCCTCGGGGCTGGAAACCCCCAGATCAGCTTGCACAGCTTCCCTGGGCACCACATGCCTCTGGCTTCTGGGGAGAAATACATTTTCAGTTGCAGTAGAACTGAAAGGAGACAATGCATAAAAAAACCCTGACCTTGTCTTTCCACATTACCAAACTTCCTAGGAGACCTGTTGAGGTACCTGTACAACAGCACTGTTCCACCATGGCGTCTGCTCTATGTCAGGACTCCTTCCACTTCTCCAGTCCAAAAGGAGGTGACAGAGAATGTGGTGGCAGTAAATCCCAACCTCACTATTGCCCCAGTGAATAAGAATTTAAGTTTTTTTCTGGTCTGAAAGTGATCAAATATTGCTGAGAATATGTCAAAATAAGGTTAGGGATAAGTGTACAATAGTCAAAGCCACTATCACTTAAAGATGGTTTAACTATAGAAAAAGCAGAGCACTGTAGAAATGTTATTTTCAGAACACTCAGCCTTCAAATATGATTTTCAGGCTGGCCTTTGGTAACAGATCTTCTTCATGTCCATTTCCTACTTTATACCTGCAATCAAAAAAAGAACAGCTCACCATCAAATGTATAAAAATCCTCCAATTTTAAGTCTTAGCATTATGATTTCCAGATCTGTTTTTCTAACTGGATTTGGTTAGATGAACACAGCAAAGTCATGAACTCATGCCGTTATTCAGTCTTTGGGGTTTCTTTCCTGTCATATTAAATCATGGCATGGAAATAAAAAATTATATCTGAATGAGTGTCTTTCAACAATATTACATTTGAATAATTTTCTGAACATTTTTTCTGAGTCTTTAAAGTCATAATTTCATATTATTTAATATTATGCTGGAAATTAATATTCAATGTATGTCTTCCACGATAATATAGTATTTTGTTTGTGTAGTTATCAAAAGCAATATTAAACACACAAACTATTTTAAAATATTTTACACATTAAACTACAGTCAGGTTGTTAAATTCCAAATATGATATTTAAGTTTAAATTCACTAGGTTCAGGGGAAAGCAATTTAAGGTTTTCTTTAAGAAAATCCACATCAGCTGAAAAAATTCTAGCAACAACCAGTATCAGTTTGTTTTGTCCTTTCCTGTGAGCAGGTGCTGTAAACACACATACATATTTCCAAAACATCCTCTGATACAAGTACATCCAGCTCTATTGTGATTAAATTCTGAATCAGACCTTCAGGACATGTTTTATCAGCTCTGAGATAATTTATTTTATGTGACTTGGAACCAGTTGTAGATTTTTGAATCCAGAGAAAGATATATTAGTTTACCAGAACAATTCCACATCACTGAGGTTAAAATGAAGGAGTGGTACTACATTCCTGGCAAAGAAAGACACTAATTTAGAGAAGCCAGTGACAGGGCTTGCAAGATACTAGATTGGAGAGTCGTTTATTAGAAGGCATATTTTGTTCAGATCTGACAATTCCATTGGTTCAAAAACCATGAGCCAGGTTTCCAAAACTTCAATATCTTTAAAACTGTTAAGATTAATTTTATCTAATTTGAGACTTCATTATTGTATCTGTCCATCAGTCTCCAAGATTCACTGTTGCACATTAACTAATATTAATCACATTTTGACAGAGGTACTGGGGTCTCACCAAGTTCCTGAGGGTGCAGGGAAAACCAGCAGTCAGGTGGAGTGCCAGAGTTGTCCCAGGTGGTGGAAAGGCAGGGGCTGGCTGGCACTTCTCTTTCTTGCCTCACAGCAGCAGCAGCCAGCAATCACCTTCTCTACAGCTTTTGGAACAACTGGTGCTTGACCAAGTGTCATTATAAAGAAACAGGTTTAGCAAATGGGGTTCTTGTGGAAGATCAGCATCTTGTGATCTGTCAGGAAAAAGAAGTTCCTATTTTGACAAACTGAGGACGGCTCGTAGGAAAATGGGTGGTGTCATGGAACACAGAGTAGCTGCAGAGAGCTGGAATTATGATGGCAGAGGTGTAAGAAATGCTGTGCTAGAGTCCAAGGGAAAGAGGGGTTCCTCAGTTCTGCTGTTCACAGAGAGTGGTGTTTAATTGTTAAACCCTTCTTGTGTTGTGTCCTCAGGCTATCTTGGAGTGGAATTATTCCAGCCTTTCTCTGGAGTAGGAAGTTACTTTAAGTTTTTTCATTGACAGCTAACGTTCTCACAGTTCTGGGGCATGGAGCTTAATATAAATAAGCTGAAATTAAAAACAAGCCACCCAAAACCAAAAGAAAAAAGAAAAAAAAAAACCCAGACTAAACAAACAAACAGAAAGGAAACACAGTACAGTTTGAGATATGTAATTAAAATCAATAATAACAGAAAATTAAACTGGAAGGAATCTAGAGTAGGTACAAAAACTGTGCCTAAATTATTGCAAACAGATTTTTACCTGTCTTTTTTTTTTTTAATCCCTCCAGTAACAGAGATCTAAAAATTTTCCTGGATCCCCTGTTCCAGGGCTTCACTATCTCTACATCAACCTTACCAACAAATCCTGCACCAGTAGCTTGCACTGTAATTGCTAATGCAGTACCTCAGAATAGCAGGAAACCTCTTACCAAAAATTAATTGATGATCATTTTAGGCCCCTAAGAACTGGAATATTCTAACAATTTAGAGAAAGAGAGGACATATATTCCTTAGCCATAATACAAAGGTCAATGATCTTTCCATTTACCTTAACTTTTGATGACATTGGGAAGAAAGGACCTCAGAAAACAATCTTATCAATCAAACATTTTAATAGAAACATGAAACTAGCAAATCAGGGCAGAAGAGAAAGCCATGCTTCAAGTTCTTACCATTACATCTACAGCTGCACAAGTTATACAAATGTAATGTACAAAAATTCTTAGCTGCCTGTAAGTAAAATACTTCCTTCAGTAGGAGATCTGCTTTACTTCACTTTAATCTGGGAAGAATTTTTTATTAAAAAACTCTAAATTTTAAGTCAATCATATGATTTTCTTTGTATTTGGACAGATGCTTGTTGACATCCTTCTATAGAAAACAAAGTATGAGAGACATATTAGGGACAACTTCAAGATGCCTCGTACCTGCAGCTTCCCAGCCTACGTCTTTTTGCTGCCTACTCTTAAGAAATCTTAGGGGTCTCATGCTATGCCACTTCTTTGAATGACAAGAAACCTGACCCAGGATGGGTTTTTGGCCATGGCCCTATAGATACCTATGACAAATTGACATAAGAGTAAACTTAATTCATAGCAATAACCCTTTGTTAAAATATTAGAAGGAAAAAAAAAATCTTCATGTGTTTTCTAAAGACATAGAACAGTTTTGCTCTGTAGTTCTTCCTTAAACAATCAAGATTTCTGCAAGTAAAACTGAAATGTGACTGCTATGAAACCACTGCATTGTGAATATTTGTCCTTCTGCAGCATTCTGAAAGGAAAACCATCATTTAAATGTAATTACTTTAGCCCAGGCAAGAGAGGCACTTACAAGGAAAAATCGTCATAGCTGTAAAAGGGCCTTATGGCAGCATTAAAATAAAACCAAAAACTAAAATACCGAATAAAAAGATCTTTCTCTCATAGAAATTATGAAACTGAGTTTTAAGCATCAGTTTGTTTTGCTTCATATTTTGAAGAGAGCGCTTGTGGGAATGTATTTATCATTATTTAATAGTGCAGAGATCCTTAGAGTTTTAAAAAACAGCTAGAATAATGCAGCTATGACTTTGGACCTGAATTTGCAAAGATAATGATCTTTTTTATTATCCATATAAATGGTGAACATGTCATCCTCCCTTCCCCTCTCCCAAAGGAAGCAGTAGCCACAGCCAAGCTTCTAGTGAAGGAACCTAGTTTGTGTCAGGTTCTGCTGCGCAGCCATCCTGACAGGGAGTAGGAGTCACACTGACACCTACTTGATCTGACTGCACCAGAGCCAGTGAGGCAAATCTCTGCAGAGCACCACTAATTCCCACTGACTCACATCGTTCTCACAGGTACCTGTGTACCACGCAGGCACATGGTGGCCAGCAGGAGTGCCTCTGGGAGCCCAGGTGATGTACCAGGCTGACAGGTATTTACTGTTGCCTAACTCCAGCAGACAGAGTTCCTCTTTATCACTTCTAGAGAAACCTCTTTCTGCAGGCTCAGAGGCTGCTAATATAAACTTCATCACCTCTCCCTGCCATGTCTGGCAGCCTGGTCCCTGGATGCCAGCCACTCAAGCAAGTAGCCAGGAACTGGATGGAGATGGATGCCTCCAAGCTGCAACACACCGTAACCCATGCTCACTGGCTGCCTCTGTTAGATCCAGTCCCCTCTGTTTCCTGCCTTCACTCATAGTCTTTCCCTCTCCAATACCTGAGCAGGCTTTGCTGTAAGACAAAGCAGAGTCTTATTTATCTGAGTCAGAGGCACTGGATTCAGAATCATAAATTTTCTTTATTTTATTTATGAAATCTTCATTAAAATAACCAAATTATCAAAAATAATTTAACCAAGTGATGATTAAAATCATTAAAATATGTCATACCTATTTTATTAAAACTTTGACTTTTGGTGTCCTTCCAGCTTTTTGCCTGATACTGCATATCACTTTTATGGATACAAATTTCAGGAAAGATGGAAGACTCTGCCTGTATGAGTATTGACTTGTGTTGTCTCCTCAGTACCTGTTCCAGCTTCCCAGTGTCTGGATTAGAGTCAGAAGGACCTCCTATCAGAAATGCAGCATATGAGTCTGAGGGTTAGCACAATTTCAATCTTCCAGAAACTCTCAGAGCTTGAAGTCAGGATAAGAAATAACAAAAAATAGATTGAAAGAGTCATTTTGTTCTTGAGAGACCTTGCAGATTTTTCAACCCTGACAGCCCTGACTGCCTGGATTAGCCAACTTTCAGAGGGTTAAAGCCTTTATGATTGTTTCTCTCTTGGACACTGAAATTACCTGCAGACTCCTCTCAGAGACCCTCCAAAGGGACAAGCGTATTAAGCCACTAAGCCATTCTTTTTCTGGAAACAGACGCTAAATAAAGAGGCCAGAGGACAAAGAGGAACTGTAAATGTTCTGTGAAACCATTTCTCACTGGTTCGTTAAAATTTTTCAATTCTGCTTTTTTTAAAAGACTATGCAATTACTAAGAATACATAATTTTAGATACAACCATAAAATAACAGAGTTATATAAAGAACAGTTGGGAACAACCCTGAGAGTATTAGCTAGGCCAGCTCTGGCAGGATCAATTATCTCTGTGTCGTTCATGAAAGACATATGGCTAAATTGTTTTTAATATCTCCAGCAATTAAGATTTTACAACCACTGCAGATGCCTGCTCATACAGAGCAAAACTATAACTAGCAGTGTCACTTTCTTTTACAAGGAGGAAGTATTTCCAAATATCCAGCTTGATCATTTCTCAATGAAAACAAACCTTATCATGCTTTCTTTATCTACCAAAAGCTTGGAAAACAATTTATCCTCTCTTTTTTGTAGCAGACTTCCATATGCCTAAGTTCTTTTACATTGTCCCAAATATTTTCTATTCTGTCTTATCCAGATCCAGTTTTTTTCAATATTTCCCAAAGGCCACCTTTCCTAGGGATTCTCCTGGCCTCTCTCATGCCTTTCTCAAAGTGTAATGACCACAGCAACATCATTTGGCAAGAGAGATCTGAGAGGAACAGAAACCCTGTGGGCTGCATTGCTGATAATATGCCCCAGACATGATGTTCACAGCTGCACAACCCTATTCAATTATGTTCAACTTGTGGTCCACCACGTACCACATTCTGTCTAAAAGAACACATATTTCACCCTGTTTCCATCTTGACCATTTTTCATACCTGCCATTATGCTTCAACTTTGTCTTTCAGACTAAATTGTGAAGATCTGTCTACATACCTGCAGACATACCTACATTATTTTTAACTATTAACCAGAGACTTTTGAGATATACTTTGTACTTTCATATTCCAAGTACGTTATCTCATATATGCAAGACAATAAATTTTTTGCTCCTCCCTTATTTGTCCTTCCTGAGCTTAGTATACCAATTTTTGTTCATATTATAGTCATGAGTTATATCCCTATTATGCTGGTTATTTCACAGCAGTGATGAGATTAAGTTTT
This sequence comes from Cettia cetti, assembly GCA_013401135.1. Classification (NCBI taxonomy): domain Eukaryota; kingdom Metazoa; phylum Chordata; class Aves; order Passeriformes; family Sylviidae; genus Cettia; species Cettia cetti. The sequence continues at coordinate 66,577 of VZUI01066644.1, read as the reverse complement.
TTGCATTAATATATATAGATGGCTGTATTGTATCTATGGTATTTAGTCTAGAAAGCTTTGATGGGTTGACCAACTATTCCCATTTTTATTCTTTCTAAAAAAAAAAAAAAAAAACTTCAGGGACTTAGTGGATACTAAGAATAATCTTTTTTGTATCTAGAAACTTGTTGTTTGTATTTAGTTAGAATCTTGTCAGATATCACTGATGATGCAGTCTGATACGCCTCCTTCCTAAATCAGAAAGAGAACAGTTTAGGATTATCTAGGCTGGTGAGATAATTCTCTACTTTCCTGAGGTGAATTCAATTTGTCAGTGGATCATTGAACTTCATTTCCTGCTGAAAGGACTAAAGCTCACGCTCTTGATGAAGCTTTAAGATAGTCAAAATTTGAGTTTCAGTTACAAAGAAAGTAATTACACATGCAAATATGTCAATTACTTATGGAAATTACAGGTTATATGAGTACCTGTTCATTTGCATGCACAATTACCCAAACTGAATAAGAAACCATGTCAAATTTAATGTGCCAATTGGGTGTGCAGTCAGGCATTCAGCTAACTCATGCCTAATTGGGCACACTACATTTTGAAAATTATTTTCCCAGTTTTCTGTTTGCCTTTAACATTTTGGGTGAAAGCTCTATAGTAATTCTTTCACAGTTATAAAATTGAACAAAGGGTAATCACAGCTGTCCACAAAGAAAACACAGCAGCACTGCCTGTAATTTTTTTTCTACTTTTCTTTCAGTCTAGTCTGAAAACTATACAGGGTCCAGGTCTCAATGTTCATGTTGTCATTAATCAGTTTATAGACGCCATCCCACAGAAATCTGTTAAATTTTTTGAAAACAGATCAACATCAACAGCATCAACATGCAGCATTTATAACTGACTTTTCTCTCAATTTTGAGATTTGAGGATTGAACTACATACACCTAGTGCTTGTTCAGCAACAAGTCATGTTTTAACTAAGATAACATTTAATTCCCTGGGGAATTAATTTTGGTAACAGACAAATATAGCTATTTATGGATGCTTTATGGAGATTTATGTGTGTAAGTATCAGTTCGGTAATCACAAATCAGGTATCTGCACATCTACTTATATTGTGAGTGGCCCTGCACATAGGCAAACTGACACAGGTACACAGATCCACTCCTAAATCAGGCATGGGCTCATACCTGGGGTGCAGTACAAGCACTCACATTCATGTTAGTCACAGCTAAACTGGCTGAAAAGAGCTGAAGGACAGTCTCATAATAAAACACAAAAATATTTCAGGAGGAAGCAATAAATATAAAGTAAGTCTCATGAAGATAAGTAGTTGTAATTCTATATGTATAGCAGCAGCTTGCAATAAGATTTTATGACTCTAAATGAGACTGGGGAGAGCCTGTCAACAATTCTTTGGAAATGTAAGCCCAGTACTTACTAACACTTACAAAAACAATTAGCACATGTAGATTATTTTTAAATTTAAAAAAATTATTAATTTTTAAGTTTAAAATTTCAATTTTTTAAATATAAAAAGTCATGGAAAATATAAATAAGAACTGTGGTATATCATTTTTCATAAAATATAAGATAAAGGGCATAAAATGAAATTATAGGCAGCAGGTTTAACGTTAACAAAAGGAAGCAAGTTGTAAGAGGCATACAATTAAACTGTGAAACCTTTTGCCACAGGATGATTTGGGTAGCACAAACAGTAATAGGTCCAGAGATTTCTGAATAAAACTTGGAAGTTACACTTAGGCATTCTAAAATATGATGGAGATGTCAGTCCACTAAGCTTCTAATCTCAAGTGCCAGAAGTGCAGAGAGTGTCAGGAGAGGTGGCATCCTGTCCTTCCTGTATCGTGTAGTCTTTTCCTAAGCATGAAATGTTGCTTACTGTCAGAAACAGACACTGTTGGACTGTTGACCTTAGTCCATGTGGTTGTATTTATAATATATCTCGATCCTTTCATGGGGAAATTCTATTTGTCTTTTTCCTGTCTTGTGTTCTGTTCCTTTTTTGTGTAAGCACATTGTTTGTTCTCAGGCTTATTGAACTGCAGCCTAGTTTTTTCTGACCATTTCTTCAACTTGTCAAGATCATGATATTTGAATCCATTTCTTCTCATCTTCTCTAGTAACAATGATTACCTAAAGGAATGCCTGACGACAGTAACATTAAACCTTTGAAGACCTGCACAATTAAATTACCTTAAAGATCATAAAACTGACTGATGCTATATATAAGGGAATTATAGCATTTTGTATTTGTGATATAGATGTCAGTATAGATCTGGAAAGATGGAATGTTATAGTTCCCAAAAGTCTATCTGATTTTCCTTGTATGTGGTTATTTTGCATAATTTCACTATTACTATGGAATGTCCTATGAGTTGTTTCTGGCTTATTCATAATTCATAAGATTGGTGTAGCTACTGCTCTCAGTTTGTAGACACATGTTAAAATAAGATAAGCTTAAAAAAAAAGTTTCATGTGATCTTACTTAGAATGATATCATATTACACTTTCAAGGTAGATTTTCCTTCCAGTACCAAATGGTGATACTTAGAGGTACAAAAACATTAGTGCCCTGAAAGCCTGTCCTTGTGCTGAAGACCCCCAAGTTCATTATTTTCACTTCTAGCAGTAGGACCAGGAAGGCAAAGAGATTCTATGTGCAATATAATGTTGCTCCCTCTGAAGACTTAGAAGTATATTAATGCTAGCAAAGTCCTGTGCTAAATGACAGCTTGACCAGTGGAAACCTACATTTTCCAGGCTTAGACTGGGGGCTGCACATGCACAGTGATAGCAGCCAGTGCAGATATCCCTTCAGGTGTAAAAATGGATTGCACAAAAGCAGACTTGGGAGACATCTAAACTAATCATTCAGAAACAGGGATGGAAGGAAGGAGAGCAGGGAAGAATTTAGGTACTTTATCCTGTTTTGCATCTCTTACTTGTCCTGTTCTGCCATCTTTCTTTCAGAAGATAACAAAGAGACAGTGGGGGTTTTTTCAGTATGTCTGGAAATGAAGGCCACTCAAGCTCCCACTCCTTTTTTTTTCAACACCACGGTGTACTAAGACCTCTCTCACAACCTATGATAACTCATTTGAGGACCAATGTATTCTGGGAAGAAACTGCCAGAAAGAGAGGGGCAAAAGGTATCTTCATTCCCTTCCCCTGGAGATGCTACACCTTATACTAACTCACTTTTCATGAACTTACCTGAAAGTGAACTGCACCTGTGTTAGAAGTCATGGTCATGATAATAAATTCCCTCAGTGAAATTATTCCTAAAGAAATATTTTAGTATTTTTCTCTTTAAAACATATTTTGATTCAGATTCTGTAACTCAGTCCCCAAGATGACTGTAGCTATGATTTTCTTTTCTGAGATTTTTAACTTGTTTGACAAAAGTAATTGGTAAAGTGTGCCTTTCACAAGGTGTTTGATTTAGTGGAACATGTGAGTCTTATTACAAAATTAGTCTTTTATATACTAGTAGAGAACACATTAAATGGATTAAGAATGCACCAATTGGCAGATGTCCAAATGCAGCTGTCAATGGAAAGTTATACTGAAGTGAGGAATATTCTAACAGGATGATCCCTGTACAGGGATTAATTCAATAATGTTTGATTAATGCTCTCTAATAATACACAATATCACTGTTGGTAAAATGTGTGGGTGACACATGGATTGTCAGAATTGCAGATAATAATGATGTAGACATCTAAGTTGTCAGTCTAGGCCTTCTCAAACAAATGGTCTTTTAAAATGCCAAGTATCTCTAGACAAAAGTATCTGCACCACAACTGGGAAATTAAATACCACATATGAAAGAGAGACTTGGTGAGAACCACACAAAATTGGCAATTGAGTGTGAGATTTCAGAGTGATGATGAGGTGAAAGGGGGCTGATGAAATCTCTGTCAGTATGCAAATAGTGGAGCTGAGGCTGGGGACAAGAGTGTACTTTGTTATGTGACACTGGTGAGGCCAGCATGAATACTGCTGGAGAAATTTCCAAAAATTGCCACTATCTTCACATGCAAGCAGCAACCTTGCTCACAGTCTGTTGCTCATCACATCCTGTTTTCCTGTGTCACATCCTTTGGACAAAGACTACGAGTTGTTTCAGAGCAGTAGAGTGCTGTGAGTGCTGGGCAGCAAAGCATTGCTGTGCTTGCAGCCCCTTTCCCTCTGCCCTGCTCCTTCATACTGGGTATCAGCTCTGCCCAGTGTCCCCTCCCAACAGCAGACTCAAACCCATATCCATGCACCCCCACAGCCTGATAACTTTCTTCATTCTTATAAAAAAGCATGCAAGCATTTATCTCACCAATGAGGCCTGATGTATGGCTGCATGTTTTTGGACATTAGGACAGGCATAAATGAGAAATGCATTTTTTTCAGTATGATAAATCTTTGCACACCCATCCCATTCTTGATATTTAAAAAAAAACCATTAATGTTTATATAGTAAAACAATAAGGTAAAAGTTTAAAACTTTTTAAAAAACTCCTTCAAATAAGCTTTCTAAAAATAACAAATTTTGGATCTAGAAAATCTAGACCCACAAGGTTTCTCTTCTTACTAAAAACAACATAAACAACACATCACAGATTTATGCTATAAAGACAACTTCCAACTTCCTCAACACCTCCTTTTCATCAGATTACATAGCTGAAATAGGCATATATAAATTGCTATTGCTGATTAAGGATCTTACAAGTTATTAAAAACAAATCTATCATCTTTGGAGTCACAGTGCTATTGAAGATTAAGATTCAAGCTGCTTAGAAAGCACAGAAATGTCTAATAAGGTTTTTGATATTAAAACTTTCCAATTAACTAGTTTAGCCTGCTCAAACAAACATTTCAGACTCATACATAAATACATCATTAGATAAACTAGTCTTGTTACTCTACTAACTGAAACCATTTTTTCCCACTAAATGAGCCCAGTGCCCAAATACTGTCTTCAAAACTTTTAGGTACCCATTCAAAAGCATACCTGCTTTCTGCTTGAATATGTAATATTTAAGACACTCTTAGTAAACAGCTTTTAAATATCAAAATGCCAAATTTTGACAAATATAATAACATGGTCAATCCTTATACTGTCTCTCATACACTTGAATTTGACAGAAAGGTTCCATCAGGTCATCCCTATATCAGAAAAGAAATCTGACCCCTGACCAGCCCATACACGAGGAAGGGCAGACACATGCCTTACACTAAGCACACACTCTTGTTTTCTTCCTCAAGCAGACAGAAGAGAAGGACCTTCTCCACCCAGTTGAAAAGGTGCCTTGCCTTCACATCTAAAGACAGAGACAAGTGCATGTGAGTTATAATCACAACGAAAGCTAAAGATATGTCTGGAAGTAGAATGTCTATCACTGCTCAAAAGAGATGTTTTGAGTTGTCCTTTATAACCTCCCAGTTCTCCAAGAAGCTCCATGCCATCCAAGCTGAAGACCCAAGCCCTAGCCTGCTTTTCTCTAACCCCTTTTGTAGACACAATACAAGAGATCATGGTCTGAAGCAGAGGGTTGCAATGTCATAGGGGATGGGGAAAATAATGCAGAACTTCTCAAAGAAGGGCCTGAAGCTACAGTCTCAAGTGCCAAAATCACCTAAATCTGATCTGTCTCATAAATTCTTCCTTCCCTTACATCTACAGTTGCTTGCTTTTTTTTTTTTCTTTTAATGAATAATGCACCAATCCTCTAGCCTGAAACCAAGCTAGCTCCAAATTATACCAAGCTGATTCCCCTAGAATCCCAGAGGAAGACTATGATCAATACACAATGTCTTTTTACAAGATTTTAAAAACAGTAGGCCTACAACCAATTAATGTATTTTAGAGAAACCAGCCATCCTAAATCATGGGTAAACACAAGTCCAGAAGATTAGACTGCTGGAAAACCTATCAGTGAGGTGCAATAGATTGCTATTATTAAAGTTTCTAATGGAAGGAGTAATTGATTTCCAGTAAAAAACATTGGATTCACAACAGGAAAGTTACTGCCTGCTTCTGTTTGAAAAGAAGGTCTGAAATGTTTAAAGTAGTTTGTGTACAGCATTCTCTTTTCCTGCTGTTAATTCTTTAAATTACCTTTTAACTGCTATTGATAACATTTCTGTTTCATTCATTAGTCTTAGGTGGCCCTATCAGAATTCTCATAACAAACAATAAAATACCCTTCAAACATTTACAGTAAACCTTGTAACCATCCAATACTTCACAGAAATGTGACTGTATAATGAAACGTGCTCAGATGTATAGACAATTTCATCGCTGAAGCCAGAAGAACATAGTATAAGGATGTACAAGAGGGTAAGAGCTATTCCATGCATTACAAGCTCAGACAGTTCATGGAAAGACAGACAAAAGGGTTTTTTTAAATTGTTAAGAGGAGCAAGTTGCTGTTCTGAAATAAACTTGAGCCACAGAGCCCTGATTCCTATTGAGATGGATATTGTCAGGGCACACTTGGTTTTCAGGCTCCCAAATTTTCTGGTGCTGCCCTCAGTCATTCAGGAAAAAACAGCCAAACTCAGACACATCAGCAATACACAGACTTTTTTTCTGGGTATGAAGCCTGTCATTTTTGAAGGAGAGCCGTACATACACATGTTGGTCCATCTCCAGCTTCCTGTGTCTGCACAGTGCCTCTGGCTGCTTTCAATACCCCATGGCAAAGGGTGGGTGGCTGCTTAACAATTAAATTTGAGAGCAGATTCCAACATTGGATAGAATAATGCTCCAACAGACACATTGAGATAGACATCCTAATACATTAAACACTTTGCTGCCATCCCTTTTCTTACTTGCCTTTTACTATTTTGCATGCATTAGATTCTCCACATACAAGGTTAGTTGTCTTTTTAAATTACAGAACAAATGAGCACGAAAATAATTTTGTCCTGACTGCTGCAAGCAGCAGATAACAGTCCTTCCTTTGCTAATTGGTAGGTCAAGAGAACCAGACCTGCATCTCCACTCCCTGTTCTCATGAGTCAATGTTCAGCTTGTGCTCAAAGGCACAAATTCATTGCTCAGAGTAAAGGTCTGAGTTGATGTCTCCCAACCAAGTTACAGTAACTGCAATCCCAATTGAGTAAGCACTGCTAATTCTGAAGATTTCCTTCACTCTGTGAAAAATATAGCAATTTTCAATTTAAAGGTATGGTAAGTTCCAACTGCTCCATTCAAAACAGCCGTGGCTCTCTGGGTTATGAGACCCCCTCGGCAAAAGGATGGTGAGACCTTAGAGTGAAGCCTCTGAGAGAAGTCTTTGGGTCTCCACTGCTGTTTGAATAGAGGTTGATTTTTTTTCAAGGAAGATATTTGTCTTACCATACAAGAAGTATTCTCCAGATTCACAGGCAATGAAACAATGGATACAGCACAGGGCCCTATGATTTTTTGATTTATTTATTTTTTAGGGAAAGAAAAAAAAGTCAAACTGTAGTATACACCCATCTCATAAGCTAGTTTGATGTTCAGTATGGGTTGAATTTAAAGAGGTAACATTTTTTAAGAGACACTGCAGTGTCTTTCATTGATCCATCACCATGCTGATCAGTTGCTCAGGAAGCCTGAACTTATATTACTCACACTTCTAAGGACTTGAATATTTGCCATAATAAAGATCAATGTGGAAAGGTTTCCTGCCTATCACAGTCCACTCCTTTCGCCTTGTCTCTCAGAAGAGGAGCTGGAGCACTTTTCAGTACTCCTAGCATAAGCTGACACATCTCCTGAAGGAGGTGAAGGAGAGGTCAGATGTGTGTGCAGCAGTGCCTCTTTGATGATGCAAGCCTTATTAACTACATTTTATTAAGCAAGAATTGTCTTTTAGAAACCTACTTCTTAATTACAAATAAAAGGTGTAAAACCAGCTTATTCCATTGCTTAATAACTTGTAAAGAAAAAATTCTCTTCTCCTGTGGACTGCCTCCGTGCACTGCATGGGTTGTTTCAGGTTCCCATTATGCCTCCCCTGCCAGTCATACCAACAGCTTTCCTTAGCTAAGATTTCTGCTTTAGGATATGATGATCTACTTAGAAGTGACTGTTCCTCTTTATTGATGAGGGTGTATAGAGTTAGGTCACACGTAAACGAAGGTTGGTTAAATGAATGCCACCCATTTTGACTCAACTAGTTATTTGTCAGCTGCTGTTATTGTACATTCTCTTTCACCTAAGTATCCAGCAGCTGTATTTTTGCATCAAAACACCATAAGAGCAAGCAGTTCCCAACAGACTAACAATGTAAAACATCACATTTGGAGCATAGGTTATATGAAGAACCCTGGCTCAAGACAGATGGAGTACCTTCAAAGCATTGTGGTACATTTAATTTGTCTGAAGGAATGGTGAACAATTCAAGTGTCATCATGAAGAAGCAATGACCTATTATAGAAGCAGATCAAGAGGAACTGAAGAAAATGATTTTCAGCTCTGAAAATAATATATAAAAATGATTTTCAGCTCTGAAAATAATATATAAATAGTTAAAGGTTTAGGTATAATTGTAAATATAGACAGATATTTGACACAGAAATTGCTTTTCACTGGTGATAGGAAAAACATTGAGGTAACAAACCTCTTTCCATATGGCAGAAAGACAGATGATTTTATATTGAACACAGAAAAAACACTCAAAATAATACATCATACATCTGCTACAATTCTATTGTGAATGAATTCAACCACTAGGATCTACACAGTCCAGTTCCTCTGAACCTAAGCAAGAGCAGCCTACTTTTCCTTGTGCTGCTCTTCAGCTCTGCGTACACCTCCTGTCTGATATTATTCTTTAGGCAGTTTCATTTCCATTGTACAGCTTTTAGAGCCAGGAGTGATTGAAATGCATTTTTCTCATTCCTAGATAGCCCTCTGAATTGTAAAACTGGGATTTTGGAGAAAATACATGACAATTAGGCAATTAACATATTTTTTCTAGTCAAATTTATCTTTTGCGGACATGCTACACTCACAAAAGAATAGGATCTTTCCGGACAACAAAAGATGTCTTTAATATCTTTGGGGACACCAAAATTGGTTGAAGTCTGCATGCCAGAGATATTTTCTAGGTGACTGGCCTTTGCACTCTTGTTTTAGAAAATACACCACTCTCGCCTTTAAAGAAATTTTTCAAAGCCACGTTTCCTGCTTTTTTTTGCAATGTGCTTCACGAGGGAAGAAGCAGAACCAGAATACAACTCCCTACTTACTTCCCTTTCTCACCAGTTCTCCCCTTGCATTTTCTCCAATGTGGATGCCAGTCAAGGGCAGTGAGAGTTAATCTCTTGGCTCTCCTTACAGAGAGTTCTGCGTTTCATAGTGCACAGCTTATCTCCTAGGGGAGATGACAATAACCATGAATTCTCTTCTCCATTGATCAGAGCAGGTTGTAATCAGGTAATTACCTCACATATAGATGTCTTAAGTCAGGTAATGTGAATTTCCCACATCTATCTTAATGATAGCAAGCCCTTGCAGCATAACAGTTTTTGAAAAATTCCCAAAGAGGACAGCTCTTACAACCAGCAAATCTCAAATCCATCACAGCGCTGGACACTAAATAAGCCTGTAGCATACAAGCTATTTTAGTGAAGGTAGGAAAAGCCATCCTGGGGAAGGTCTGCCTAGCCCTGTTTCTGACAGTGAGCAGCAGCTGATGCCCAGGAAAGATATGAGAATGCTGCAAGAAGGAATGGATGTTCCCCTGATGAACTGTAAGAATACTTGGAGCCCTGTGTCTCAAGATTTCCCTGAGATAGCAAACATATTCCTTTTGTATTTAATGGCCCAAAATAAATAATGTTTTTATGAATATATTTTTGGAAGTCATATATATTTTCAGCATCTACAGTGCTCTGTAGTAATGGTGAAAATATTTTAATTAGAGAGTGAATGAAGACTCATTTTTTTCTTATGCATCCTGAATGTGCAGTCTGATAATTTCATGTGGTGACTCTTTGCTCATTTAAGGAAAAAAAAAACCAAACCCAGAAGGCTATTCAGTTTCTCCAAACTACTCATTAGTTTTTAGGCTTTTATCTTACTTCAAACCCCACAGGCTATTTTCAGGGCTGAACTGTCTTAGCACATTTACTCTCTATGTGCAAATACCATTGCATCATCTTCGTTATCACTCAATCAAAATTTTTTAGTTTTATTATACTCTCTGTGTGCAAGCAAGCTCAATGCTGTACTTTCTAGACTGACTGTTGATGATAGTCAACAATGCTGCAAAAAGAATACAATTTTTTTAATAAATAACATAACGTGTTCTCTCTGCTAAAGTTGAGAGTGGATCAGAAAGGAAAACCATGTTCTCTCTGCTAAAGTTGAGAGTGGATCAGAAAGGAAAACCATCAGAAAGGAACCATTACATGCTGGAATAATACTTTGAGCATGGCATTATTTTCCTAATGCTTTAGTTCCTTACTCTCACTGTCACTCTAGATCTTCCCTCTCTCTCTAGATTTTCCCTCTCTCATCAACCCTCCCTCTCCCCATTGTGGTTATTTTTACTTCCTTGATACACATGGGCTCCTTGTCTACCATAGTATTGAGAAATTTGTTGATTTTCACAGTGAAAGTGAAAAATTAGAAAGTGATTCTGACACCCATATCAGACTTGTAGGATTTTTAAAAGAAAAATGCAGAGTAATTACCTTATTTATTTAATACACACCTCAGAAGATCTCTTTGGCTGTCATGAGGTGACAGAGAATGAGACTGAAGTTTTGGGATGGATGAAGAGAAAAGAAAAAAAAGAACAAACCTTTGAATGCATGAATATGGTTCTGAAGGACTGGAGGCACACACTAATCAAATCATGACCTTTCTGGAAGGCACCTACAGCAAACAAGAGATGCTGATCCAAACAAAAGATAAAAAAGGAAATTTAGTTCATAAGAAAAGTATATGGTTTTTGAAATTATACTTGCCTCATATTATAATGAATTGTAAAAATCCCAAGGGTTTTAACAAAATAAAATATCCAAGTTGAAGCAGAAGTATTTTATGCCTTTGTTTTAACTAACATTTCATCAAAGGAATAATTTTATCAAAATAAAAGTATTTAAACTGTTTTTAAAAATTACTTGAAATATGTAGATGACATTGAAATGTTTCACAGTTCCAACTTTGCTGTACACAAAATCTTCAGTAGAGAAGAGCTTCTTGGACGAATTCTGACCAGTCTCACACAGGAGAATAGAGAGAGATGGGAAAAATCCAAAGGCTTAAAACTGTCCCTTCCCACGCAGCCTGACTCATCACATAGATGCAGGAATCCAAATAGGGTGGCATTAATCATCTGTGCCCTGGAATTATGGACCTCACTATCTGAGGATGGAGGCAGTAAAGCTGAGGAGTGCGTTGCTTAAATTTATAGAGCAGGTGCAAACATTAACTAAACTTTTCAGAAGACTAGTCTTGCATTTTAATATGGGAGTTAATGACATGATTATTTTTCTACTTCAGTAAATCAGGAGGTAAGTGACTTTTAGTGTCCTCTTAGGCTCTTTAATCTTATTTCAGCTCATCTGTTAAAGGAACCAATATATATTTGCGACATGACTTTATATGACAGAAGTCAAGCAACAGAGCACATTCAATTTAAGAGCTTCTCTTCCATGAGAAATTGTGGTAGTTTGGCAAATGAGACACAGAACCAAACAGGACCTGAGAACAAAACTTTAAAAAATGCAGTGCTAATCATTCAGACTCATGATACCGCTTTAATAATCAGAATAGCAGGCTTGATTTAAAAACAAAAACAAACCCCAACTTTAACTGTTTTAGTTACATGGTATAAACAGACAGAAAATCAATTTTAAAATCAAAGCCATTTTGAGAAGGAAAATCAAAGTCAGGTCATTTTAATCAAAATGCTCTTGCAAACAATGACTGCAAACTTGAACATTAAAATCAATACCAGTACTGCTACTAGCCTCCAGTAGTTTTCCTCACAAAATAAAGAGTCCCATGGGAAACTGTCTCAGCTTGGAAAAGCTGATAGTTTTATTCTCTGCCTTCCAAAAATTAGTTCTCTGATGGCACTGATACTTTTCTCCCTAGGGTACAGCAGTTCTCTTCAGTGAAGCTGTGACAAAAATCCCACAGAAACTAAAACCCATATAAAGTACCATTTATAAAGAAGAGGATTCCATATCTGAAATGCCAACCCAGGAGCTGTGCTGTAAGTGGTCTCTATGGCCCCTCATTATATAATTACTTCAGTCAAACACAAACTTATTTCTGCAGTTTGAAACCCACAAATATCACTCTGCAAACAAGCAGTGGTAAAAGGCAGCAGGCAGGCGCCTTTTCACCATGTGTTGCCCAACCAATAATACACAACTTTCCCTGATAGCTTTTTGTAGTAGATAAAATCTTTTCTGAGCTTAATAATGTAAATAAATAAGTAATTAGACAGTGGCCATCTTATTAGTGTTTTGGGGTTTTTTTCATGTGTGAGAATAAAGACAGGGTAAAAATAATTCTTTCCAGAGGAAAATACTGAAGATAAACCACATTATTTGCATTTTATTGTCTCTGCAGAGGTGCAAATTGCTGTCATCTTGGGCTTTATATTGCACTATCAAGGTGCTTCTAGGAAAGGGATACTAGGCAGGAAATTGGCATCATTATGCATTTTTAAGCTACTTACATTTATTCATTAAAAACAGCAAATATTTGAATAATAAACTGGGGGAAATGAACAGTCAAAAATAAATTTCTGTAACTGCAGGATTGTGAAAACATCATTTGATGGATTTCCTAAAAACAGAATAAAGGACTCATCTCCCCTTCCAAAAAAACCCAAACCAAACACCACATCAAAAACACTCACACAAAAATTACCTCATTATCAATAAAATTGGAAGACAGGAAAATAGCAATGAATTAAGATTAAAGAAATTCTTCTCTAGTAGATCCACCTGCTTCCCTTCATATTTCAGGACATTAGCAGAGAAATTTAAAGGCAATGAACTTGAGAGAACTTAAAGAAAGGAAAAAGCAACAATAGCAATTCACATCCCCAGCTTCCCTGAAAACCTCTGCAAAATCCTCTACCAAACATCAAGAGGATGTTACTCACAGGAATTGTGACTTCAGGTCAATTTCAGTTAATGGCTGAATTATAATTAATCCACACTGCACTGTAGTTGCCCCTGTATTTTACTAAATTCTTGTAATGAGGCAGTTTTATCACAGTGAGAAATTACCAGTAGGCTAAATCTTAGAATCACAAAATGGCTTGCTCAGAAGGAACCTTAAAGGTCAAGTTAAAGTTCCAAGCCTCATACCATGGGCAGGGACACCTTCCAGTAGACCAAGTTTCTCAGAACCCCATCCAACCTGCCCTTGAACACTTCCAGGGATGGAGCACCCTCACCACCCTCAGAGTAAATTAAAGAATGTCTTCCTCCCTTCATATTTCAGGACATTAGCAGAGAAATTTAAAGGCAATGAACTTGAGAGAACTTAAAGAAAGGAAAAAGCAACAATAGCAATTCACATCCCCAGCTTCCCTGAAAACCTCTGCAAAATCCTCTACCAAACATCAAGAGGATGTTACTCACAGGAATTGTGACTTCAGGTCAATTTCAGTTAATGGCTGAATTATAATTAATCCACACTGCACTGTAGTTGCCCCTGTATTTTACTAAATTCTTGTAATGAGGCAGTTTTATCACAGTGAGAAATTACCAGTAGGCTAAATCTTAGAATCACAAAATGGCTTGCTCAGAAGGAACCTTAAAGGTCAAGTTAAAGTTCCAAGCCTCATACCATGGGCAGGGACACCTTCCAGTAGACCAAGTTTCTCAGAACCCCATCCAACCTGCCCTTGAACACTTCCAGGGATGGAGCACCCTCACCACCCTCAGAGTAAATTAAAGAATGTCTTCCTTACATCTAACCTTACTCTCTCCTCTTTTAATTTTAAACTGTTCCCTCTTGTCCTTACACTACCTGACCATGTAAAAAGCCATATTCCTAGAGAATATGCTCCTTCCCCTATCTTTAATTCTGGAAGTTGAAGACCATAATTTTCTAAATTGACTGCAAACCACATCCCCTTAAGATACGTTTGCAAGCATTTTTTTCAAACACTCTCTTGAATGAAGCACCATTATTTCATTATTAACTTCAGCCTGTAATTTTTTTTCAAAAGATACTATATGTCAAAAGGTTTCAATAACACTAAAACAACTTAGGAGACTACTGTGGCTTAGCCTGCTTGTACAGGGGTGCACCAAATTGATGCACCACAAAAGATGAGATTCATGGGTACAGTTTTTTTAAAGAGGAAAAGGAAGTCACATGAACAAGAAATTAAATGAAAGAAGTTACGTTGTGATGTGCCAGTTGAGTTTCCTTTCCTTTTTTTTTTCTGCAAACAAGACACTTTTTTTCTCCTTCACGTCTTTGCTACATGAGCATTAAAAGGATCTAATAATGATAATATAAAGCCGTAATTTTAAAAATCCAGTTGATAGTACAATACCCAGTTGCACCTCATATTTTATTCTGAGCACTTTCAGATTTTGGTGTATATTCTTGGTTTGTGGTCACTGGATCTGAACTGTAAAAGGGTATATGCATTAAAGAAACAATTGGAAAGCTTTGAATACGTTGTCATTTTCAACTACTGTGTTTATTGAGAAACTAATTCAAGGCTTCATATTTCACATTCAAATTTTATAAATTTTTTGTCTAAACATCAAAATCTAAAAAAAAAAAAAAAGGACCTTCATTACGATCAGCATCCCAACTGCTTCTTCATCAGGGTTAGACTTTATTTGGTGAGTCTAGGATTGGGATATGGTTAAAATCAGTCTCATTTTTACTTCATTGCTCCATGAGGAAGAAATTACATGTATATTAAAACACGTTTTTATTTTCAGAGACTGAAATGAAAATTAATGCTATCAAACCATATGATTATCTGTTTTCTGTACCACTGCTGGAGATAAAATTTAAACAATTATATTTAAATAATATTTTTTCATCGATCTTTTTTCTGTAAATTTAATGATGAAAGTCACAAAGTTGTACTGAGTAGAAGAGAATGATAGTGTAAAAGAAAAATCTCCATTTTGTCCACTGTAACATATTTTTGCTACATAGGCACTTTCTCAGTTGCTAATCTCCAGGGGTTTCAGCAGTTAAGCAGATGGATGATGGGAAGAGGATTTCTTGACAGCCCGATAATCTGTCCAGAGGGGAAAGGATGCTGTTGGTCAGGGTTCAGGTACTGGAAGGGCTTTTGACTAGCCAACCATCTGTACATGTCTGGAAAGGCAAGGGCTGTTTTTCCCCACTACTCAGCTCATGGGAATGAAAACAGCACTACTGAGAATCATGCAGGCAATGTGACAAAATACCTTATTTGCCACTGACAAAGAGAATTTTTGGCTTTGTGAACACTTACTTTGTTTACATTGTTCTCAGCAGAGAGAGATTCGTGCAAACACTGCCAGTACTATTGAAATTATTAACACAGCTCCCAGTTTCACTATCCACTCCTCTACTTTCATCACTGCAGCATTACTGTGGGCTGCAGAAGAGCTGTGGTAGCACAATAGGTAATTAATTCCACAGACAAGACTCCCATACTCCTGCACATCCTCCTGGCCATGCCACTACACTGATGGGAGTTACAGTGACATTCTCCTTTCAACTGGAGGTCATGGACGAACTCCTGCCCACAGGGAGCAAAAAGCATTCCTCTACCCACCCACCAACTTTTATGGTACTACGTGTCTAAAACGTCTGTGCAGCCCCAGCATAGGTCCCCATTGCTTCCCAGTCCTCTGAGAACAAAGGCAGACCTGGCATTCTTTCCCCCATCCTCCAGCCCACAGGCTGGTCTCTTCTGGTAGGAACTGAAGGTACTGGAGCTTCAGGTGAACTGCAGGATGCTCCAGCCAGTGCCACATCAGAGCCAGGTGACCGGAGCATGTCACAACACACTGTCACATGTCAAGACAAAATGCCAGCTATGAGGCATCTGTCTTCTTCCTACAGAAAACTGACATCAGTGAAGGGGGTCCAGCATGGGAGATGTGGTGACACAAGCACACATACACACACACCCCAAAGGTGCAGACACACCAGGATCACACTGTTTGCAGGGAAAAGCAGCCTGGCAACACACAAATGGGCAGTGGTTCTAACCCAGAACACTGGCATTGCAAACCACACCGCTGTAGGGGCTTCAACTCTGCCCAGTCAGATGGATACAAGTGAGGGATTTCCAAGAAAGCAGAGAGCTCTATTGACACGTAGCTTGTACAGTTATGTCATAAAGAAATGCACCCTTGTGCAGAAATGGCTTATATACCGTATACAACCATGCAACACCTGGGAGCTGAGGGACTACATTCCCACATAGATGAGAACCCATCAACATATTTTCAACATGTTGGCATAAGGAATGCATCTGCATACATCACTGAAATTATGTGTGAAACAGGAAGCTACTGAAGCCTATTTTTATTCATTTTTTAATCTGTGTAAACCAAAGAAAAGATATGGAAAATGTACAGAAGAGGTGAATAAGTGTCCTTATGTCCAAAGCAAGGCATACTACAAAAATGACATTAAATAGGCACATAAACACATTACGTAACTTACTGGACCTCCCCTCCCATGGGAAAAACAAAATCTAGAATGAAACATGGTCATTTGGCAGGCAGTGCTCCAATGTCACACAGCCTGCTCTGTCCTACCCTGGATAATCTCTCCTGAGAACAGAAACATTTTCCTGAAGAAAGGGACATCACTTTGAAGACCTAATACCACTTCTCCCTGATGGGGCACAAAAAGAAAAGTGAATGGACACAAGAGGATTCTAGGAAACACACTACAGATGAAGCTTAGAGGCAGGAGAGTAGGAATTATTTTGGAGGGGGAAATGAGCTTTTCTCGTGTTTCATCGTCTATATGACCTTCACCTGTGAGATAAGAGAGACTTCCAAGGGACAGTTCAAAATGTTATTCTAAATGTGAAACATGTTAACTCTCTAAAACTTACTGATGGGTGGAAAGAGACATTCAATGTTACCAGACTTTCATACTGACATACCACTCAGCATTTTTCTTTCAATACCTTGGTTTTAAAAAAATGCAGTTCATCCACTTAAAGTATGTCTTCCATATATGTTTTAGCACAAGGAAGCCAGACAAACACTCCTATGTAAAAACACGAAAATATATATGTATTTTAATTTTCATTTGGTCATATTTTATTTAACAGAATGTCATTCTTCCTCAATAACCAATGAAGATTTAAAGTAGTAGCACTCTCCAAAGCAGCCTATTGATCACACAGAACTGATGATATTTAAATATACAATATATAGAGTGATGTTTCACAAAGTTGCTTTATCTTCAGACTTTAGGTTAGAACACAACAGACCAAAATTAACCATTTCACTAGGTCCAAGAATAAAATTCAAACTGACAACACATTGTGAAAAGAGAATAGTTATTGAAACTTTACAGAGAAAGAACATGATTAATAAACTTGTCCTGGCTTTACAAATCTCAGACCCCCTGAGTCCTAACAGTACTAAACTGAGAAACAAACAAATTTTATCCTGAGGATACAAGCACTGTTTTAAATTACTCCTGTAATTTAATTTTGAATTTTGATATGGTGCTATAATATTTTCCATAAGGCTCCAAAGTAGATTGCTGCATGCAAAAAGAACATTATTCAGTAGTTACGGCTATGCAAGTACTACGGATCACAAGAGCCTTAAGGCACAGATTGCCAATCTGCAATTTTAGATGTCACCATGACTAGCTGTTAATCATTATTCTCAAAGCAGACCTGTATTAATAGATTATGTGAGTTTGTATTTGCATGAGTGCGGAATCAAAAGAATTAACATGATTTGTGCACAGCCTTCACTGGGACATGAGTACTTCCATAACATGTTGTTGATTAAATGATGGGGCAGTAGTTCCTATGCGAAGAATGACAACTAACAGTCAGGGAAGGTAACACCTTATATCACAAGAGTTGTTTCATCTACACTCCTAGCCAGACTCTTTTGTTTTGTATTCCTCTATGATGTGGTTGACCTTGGTCTCGTTTTCCATCTCACCCTGTTAACCAGGGACTCATACAAGGGGAATATTTAAAATTCTGGTCCTCAAGATCTAGTCTGCAGATTATCAGTGTTTTGGGGTTTTTTTACAGTTTTCTTCAGTCATTCATAGAACAAAGCACACACATAAAATAGGATGCTGTTGAGCACAAGAGGGTAGGAGAAGGTATGAAAAACTGGGAATGTCTTGCAGAGCACATTTCACACAGAAATGCATAGGGTGAAAGTGTGAGAAGAAAACGATTTAAAAGAGCCATTATTCTCAAGTTGAACACTAGCAAACTGCAAAACAATTTTTCTTAAGAGTGTCAGGTAACCCAAATGTGCCCCTCTTAATATATTCACAGCCTTAGAATGACATTTTCTTCTATTTAATTCCTTTTACCATTGCTGCATCAAAGATGCATATGAACCTCAGGGACAACCACACTTAAAGGAAAGTGATTATACACTAAGTCCCATCAAGGACACAATGCAACCAAAGCCTGGAAGTCTTTAAGTTATCATAATCTTAGGCATTACTTGTAACCATCACCAATTTAATATTCTTAGGCATTAAGTGTAATGCTTAAAGTTGTCAGTTTCCTTTAAATCATCTCTGCCCTGGGTGACTAATGGCTACAATTAACATCACCAGCAGCACTGTTCAGAGACACGGGACACAGATCACCAGCTACAGCTCAAAGGCTGCATAATTAGCACAAGACACTGAGGTTGGCAGGGGAGATTCCCACACCACTTCCACTCACAGCTTCCCACAGAGTAGGTGCTGATACTGGTGTCAGGCCAAGGCAGGCAGTAACTCAAGCAAGGGCTGAGCTCTCCCACAAAATTTTCTCTGCAGCAGGGTTTTGCAGAACACATCCCTCCCTTCTCTTGCTATGGATGGGCTGGGGGGCTCTACCCTTGAGCTCCTGCATGCTACATCATACCCACATCCTGGGAGCTACTGTGGAAACAGCAGTAGCAGAGGCACTTCAGGTTTAGCATATGCATCATGTTTAAATATACTGAAACTGAGTTTGTGTGGGAAAGTGAGAAACATTATCTCTTCTTCCTGATGACAGATGCGTCATGGGGTTTGTAAGTCCTCTCACATATTAGTGAGCAGGTGAAAGCCTTCCTCACTGTTAAACTGGTTAACCAGCTCACTCCAAATCCCTAATGTTGTTTTCTCCTAGGCCTGCCACCTTTCCTTACAGCCATAGAACTCCCTTCATTCTCTCCTTCCATGACTTTTTTAGCCAGGCAGGACATAGGACTTCTCATATTCCTGGGACCTATCTACAGGTGAGGCTCTGCTGTCATGTTCTGACCCCTTAAATCATGTTCACAAGCTCAGCTACAGCACCTACTATTTTACATGTAACTCATTTTCTAAAGATTTGGGAAACTCCATCGTGGCCATGCATGGTAGACCATGTGAAAAATGAAAACTCTGCTCATAATGTAGAGGGGGGACTCATAATAGGCTACTGATTAAATTCTTGGAAGTGTAACGCAAATTCTATCACATCGTTTTTGGCATTCATACAGCTTTCCACGGCAAGCTTGCTTCTGTTTTGATTTTTTAATTATTGTGTTTTATCATCTTCTATTATCTCTTCCCTTGATTTTTTCTACTCTTAAATTTTTATTAACCAAGGGACCTGATTTGAGATGCCTGCCTTTAGGCATTGCTGTTTGTTGCTGATGATGCCACAGCCTCTTTAAGGAATCACAGCAGCATTTCCATATCAAATAAAAATCCTAATTAACTCCCGCCATTTGTCTACTGCAAATTGACAGACATGTCAATTCTCTGGAAGTGAATTCTCTGCAAAATGAAGCTTTGTCATACCTTTATTAGAAAGGATTTACTGTAAGCCACTGATTCAGAGAGAAAAGATCAGGCTGATCACCATCTCTGCAGACAAAATATTTTGGCCACATTTTAACAAAACATGTACCATAAGGAATTATCAGCATCTTCCTTTGGAGGTCTCTCTATTTCACCTGCATGCAGTCCCCCCAACCCCTTTGGATACCACAGCAACAGCTGATCAATTCAGATTTCACTGCACAAACCTCTTTTTTTTTTTTTTCTATTTTTAAATTAATATTATGCAAGTGTTAACACATCTTTTATCAATCAAAGCAGTTAACACACACAAAACACCAGAGGAGGAGTGACAAAATAGTGGGAACTTCTGACCCGTGTTTCAACTTCATCACTGCCCAGCATTGCACAAGTTGTTATTTTTTAACAGCAAAACAACTTTGCAAATTGTGCAATCCAACAGGGGTCAATGCTGTTTTGTGCCAACAGACCCTTATGAAGGAAACAAATTAAGATCCCAAAAGCTGATAGGAAAAAAATTCCTACACAACTGAAAGCTGAAATGCAGACTGAAGGGAATGCCCAAGTCAATCTAAATATAGACTTTTGACACAGGATCAGTCAAAGTTACAAGGACATACAGGACGTGTGATTTTATCTACCTGGCTTGCACTTTCACTTGGGGTCACCTGAACATGCCTCTAAACAAGATGTTGATGTTCCTTGTACAGTTAATGGGAGAAAAGTATCTTGTTTCATCCCTGACAGAATTCTTTACAGGGCAAATTTTCTTTTGAGGGGTCTTTGGATTAAACTACCGTTTTTCCCAACAATCAGACAGGGAAGAAAGACATTTCATTTGGGGGACATACACCCCTTTTGTCATTTCCTAAGCAGAAATGGTACATATACATTCATATTTAACTTCACAGGAAATCAGTTCACTCCTGGTTTGCAAAAGTCTCATGGTAAAGCGTTCTAAAGAAACTTCTTTCTAAAGACCTTCTTACACAAAACAGGGACACACTTTCTCTCCTGCAGCTAAAATCTGACTGAGTCATCAAAGTTTCATCTTTTCTATATAGAAAAATGTTTTCCATTGAGATATGTCTCTAACTTGTTGTGTTCCTGTTTTACTACCTGAGAAATAGGATAACTATTATTTTCTCAATTTCACAGAGTGTTTTGAAGTTTGTGGACAAAAGAACTATTCTCGGCACCAGAAGTACACGCTCACAGGCTACTTGCAAAATATCTTTCTTCAGAGAGACCTCATCCAGATAGCCACGTAATTAAGTGGTTTTTTTCAGTACAATCATTTGAGACCTTTGCTCTTGTCTTTTATATTGATATTAATCTTCCGAATTTGTCTTGAAACCCACACTGCCAATAGCTCAGCTGGACATTCCCCAGACACAATTAAAGATTATAAAATCCAAACTCAGCTTCCCCCTAAATTACTAAATTATTACTCTATATAAAATCCTGAAGCCTGATTGATTTTGATTTTTTCTCTCTTACATGCTCTTTCAAACATGACTTTATCAAAAAGCTTGACAAATACATACATTGATAAGTGTAACAGAAACAATATAATAATAGGGATACGACCAAAGCTTATTGCAGTTTTCCAAGTAATGCTAAATGGTACTTCTTATGATGCTTGACAAACTTTAATTTCCCAAACGGAACAGGAAGATAATTAATGGCATGAACAAAATACTGTCAGGTTACAATTTTTTAAGGTAACGTGTTTAGGCTTGGCTGTGACTGTGATTAAATAATACAAAGAGCATTCCATGCAAGGTACTCAGCTAAAACATTTGAGAGCAACATTAAAGTGAATCTGCTCCTCCACATATCAGTGAGCTCTTGAGGCCCCTTTTACTCCTCTTTTCTTTAATTCTGTGTTCAGTTTGTGACTAGGCATAGCATGTCTGTAGAGTGCAAAACATCTTTTTAAATATGCTATACAGTAAATTTACATTTCTGTAAAGACATCTCAAACTATTTTACAACTAATAACTATTGGGAGGGAGTCTGTGTATTTGCTGGAGCTTAGTGGGTCTGATTACCTGTCTCTATAAAGCTAAGAGTCTTTTGACATCTCTGATTACAAGGAAATTTTGGTCATGGAAGCTACCATAACTTTTCCATATATTTTTAAACATTTGTGTCTTGGAAAAGTCACCATGTAAACAGATATTTTTAGATCTTATCAAAGACTCAAAACTATCAAATTTTACACTTTTTTTTTTAAATTCTCCTCTTTTTTTTTACATAATTGGACAGGTAAATCCAGTTTCTCCACTAAGTTCCTCATATTGCAGGATATTTTTATATGCATATTGGCATGCATAATTACAACAAGGTTTTATTCTACCCAATACACAAGAAAGGTAAGAAATTAAGAGGATTTCCTCCCAAGCATGTGCATTCTGTTTTTAGCACTTCAATTCTGCTATAAAAATTAGACAGCAATTCCTATGGTAATAAAGATTGGAAAAAATTTTCAGTCCAAATTCATCTAATAAAAATTCAACTACCTATAAAGATTTTCTACAAGAAAGGTGGAACCCTTTATGTACCCTGATATGTAAAAGAGAAATGCCTACAAAGAATACTGAGAGCAGGTAAAGTATATTTATTTCTCTTACCCATTTCCATATTCTTTTTCAATGTCACAACTGCAATTACCACTGTGAGAATTTGCTTCAGGGAAATAAAAGCTGCAGCCATGAAGACCTGTAGCCCAACTCTTCAACAGAGAGAATCTTATTGAAAAAGCAATTTTGTTCTGGCTGTAAGATGAGGTCCCAGTTACACAAAATTATAATATATCCTACTTTCACTTTCTGGAAAGAATGTATTAAATACTCATTACCTTAAAATTGAAATCAGACATCAGAAAATATTACATAAATTACAGTTAAGTGCACAAATAAAGGGTTTTCAAACAAAAATTTATAAGCTTCCAAACAAATTTTATGCTTCATACAGTGGAACGGATTTGCATTTTTTGATTAGACAGGTGATGTACTCTGAAATCAGTATTCTGCTGTCTTACACCAGCCTGGCCCATGTATCTAAAAGGATTCATGAAGATTTTGATCACCACTGTGTAAAAGCTTGTATACCTGTGGAGGACTGACTAAATCCTGAAGCCCTTATAAGGAGAAAATTTCTACTGATGTTTTAGTTTTATCAGATAAGAATTTTTAAATCAGAACTATGACAATATACTAATCTACTAACCAGAAGTGTGGAAATATATAACATACATTCAAATATGGCACTTATGCGAATACTGGAGACACATCTCACTTATACATCCTGATTTTACAAGGAATGTCAAAAATAGAACTGAACAAAATAGTATATAAGAACTGATCATTTCTTCAAGTCTCTCAAACCACAGAAGTAGCATTAGGACAATTTCTACTACTGACAACTTGTAGGACAGACTGATAAGAAGTTCAGGTTTTGTATCTTTCCTCTCTGCATTTCCTAACACATACCATGAAAAGACAATTAGGAAAGCAGAAAGGCAATGAGTTGTTCAGACAAGTTCCTGCAAGGTGATGGCATATTACGGCATACACTATTTATCAGTGCTGCTCATGACCTGGGAAGTAGGAAAGCTTTATCTGTGTGTTGCCTGGGCTAATCAAGGGTGATGCTGGAAGAATCAGGGTCGTCTCAGCCCTGAGAAACACTGAAGCTGCCACCACAGGAGTTACAGCTAAACTCGAGACGACAGACTTTCAAGTTTTCACTCTCTGCTCTTAACCCATCTCAGCCTACCAAATCTTACAGCTGTAATCATCCTGGATGAGAAGAGGTGACCTACAACCAGTAACTTTGAAACTTCACCGATCACCGGAGTGATGGAGGAAATGTTTTAAACTCTAGCACTTGGGAGGCAGGGTTACCGTGAGCTGTCACCTCCACTGTGGTCAGTATTTCCTTAACTAATCCCTGCACTGCCTGAACATGCTCTTACATTACCTCTAATTATGCAGATGTCTTGCTGGGCACCCTGTGTGTCTTTCCACTCTATTGATTTAAGTCCTAATGAGAAATTACATTCTCACCTCAGCATACCACAGGTTGCACACACTTCAGCCAGCACACAGAGATGACACAGCCCCCATGTTTCAGCTGATTTACTCAATCCCTAGTGAAACCTGTTGCCCTTTTGAGGTAAAATGTATTTCTCTGTTATGGCACACATTCAGTATATACAGTTACACTACAACCAAAACAAAAGTGTCCTAAACTATAGGCTGAGATGTTTGACTACAACTTTTTCATATTAATCCTTGCTTGGAGTGGAATGCTGTTGATCTACGGAAAATTTTACTTTATTAATTATGACAGTGTCTCAATATACAATCTATAATATATCTAAGTACATTGAATAGGTATGATTTCTTGTATAAACCTTCAATGAAATATACTTATCTAACAATGTCACCTTGTATGGTTGTCAGAGATTGGTAAAAATATATATATGTGTCCAGTCTCCAGTGCACAGGATTCATTGATTAACCTCTGTTGCCAGGCTTTACTTTCAGATACTGTTATTACACTGCATTTAGAGGACTAGAGTCTCACTCCAAGGGAAAACAGAGTTCTGGAAAAATTCTCGATATGCACCCAAAAAGCAAGAGAATTCCAATGTGTCCCACATGACAACACCCAGATAATGGTACCAAGACAGGTTACTCGTGTAAATGAAGTTATGGAAGAAACCTCAGAGACCCATAGAGCTAAACAAATAAGCTATCCAAGAGTTGATTCCAGTTCACCTGTGATCTTCCTCATAATGCACATGGTTTATGCTAAATCACAATCCTAAACCCCAGTGTTATTTGAGAAACCAATTCCTACAGTTAGGAAATGTTCCACTGATTACAGCATCTCCCAAGTACTTATATTCCCTCTTTATCTTAGCACACAATGTGAGCATTGCAGAAAAAATCCAGTAGTCAATGTGCTAGTTGGCTTCCCATGGGAAGGACAACACTGATTGGCTTTTTCTTTGTCCATTATGTTTCTCTCTGTGTATGCATGCGTGTGCATGTGAGAACACACACATTTTCTTCTCTTTTTTATGGTGCACTTCACTGACATATTTAATAGTCACTCATTTCCATAGCACTTGTTTACCATACTTACAAAGTAAAATTGGAGGATTATATTGTATTTACAAACAAGTTGGCACTTACAGAATAAATCATTGATTCCTTTTCTTTTTTATTTCATTTTCTTTTTTTTCTCCACTTCTTTTTCACCAAAGGACATCCAGAATTCAGGCAGAATAGTAACCTGTTGCCAATATGCTACATTAACATGAGTAAATAGGATTCCAGCTGTTACACTCTTTCCCAATGATTTTCTCGTTGCTGAGAGGCAGTGCCTTCCACCTCAGTTCACGTCCAATGCTCAAAACTGCTAGTCAAGTGAAAGCAAAGGCTGCATGTTTTCTTCCTCATTCTTATCCATGCGTTTCAGCACCCCAGGATCCACAACTGACTGAGACCTGCAGAGGACAACATGTTTATTTGACATTTCTAGATCAAGACAAATGAGGTTAAACCTCATCTTTCTTTTGTTTATTTTAATTTCTGTCAGGGCTTAAAAATAAGGGTACAGCATTACCCAAGCATCTGATCCTTGCATATCATCAGGAAATATCCCTCATGGAGGGATAACAGGGCTTTAAAGGGCTCAGTGCTGATCTGTAAATATAGGAGCAAAAGGTGGCATAAAGTTAAACCTCTCCTCAGTGAAATTGTGAAGCAGGGAGTATCCTCCACACACAAGAGCAAACTAAGCTGTCCTCTGTAGTGACTTAAGCACTGACTCTCTCTCTGAAGGTTATACAGCACTGAGCTGGCAAAGAAGGTACAATTCAGTCACCCAGCTGGCTAATCTCACACTGCAATTAGTGGGATGTGTTAGCTGGAAGCACAAGTTGCTGCTTTTCTGAATAGCATCTTAATTCAGCAGTGTGAGATCCTAAGCCAAAACTAGGAATAGTGCCATGGTTAGCAGGATTTCTGGAGCAGCAGACAAATGTGTCAAAACTCCCTTTTCAGCTCAACTGAACAGGGCAGGGAAGGATGATCAGGGCAAATTCAGTGATGATTGTAAAATTTCTCTAGATTCTCTTATTCAGCCCAGAAGCATAACATGGTACTGGTGCCCTGCAACAGCCGTATGTGATGGGCAAAGAGGAAAACAGAGTCTCCAGCAAAATCAGAATGTTCCACTGAAAACAAAGCCTGGAGTGTTAAGATGGGGGTCTCACATCAGTTATGGCTCAGGTCATCAAAAAGCAGCCACTTCTGGGGTATAGTAAAAACAACCCTTGTTAGATGTTTCTTTTAGTGAGAAAAATCTCATACAGAAAATGCCTATTTCTCTTTCTTCCTGTAAAGAAGATTCATGATGACTAAAGAGCATGTGTGCATCTCTACAATGCAGGCATCTATTTTTGATCTGTGGAAGTACACTGTGCCTGAAGCACTGCTACAGATTTGCCCATTTAGAGGGCACAGTGCAGAGAAAAAACTTTGCAAATTCTAACCTCCCCCAAGACAAGCATATGAAGTCAATCCCCTCCTCTTATAAACAGGTATCATCCAGTGAAACCAATGAATGAGGCTGATGAGGTCTTCCTCAAAAAATTGTAAAGAAAACTTAAAAAAAAACACAAGAAAAAAATCTGACTTAAAGCCTAGATGAAAACTTTGGACATAAGGATATTTTCTAATAATATTTATCCCATTCTCATACTAATACTAAAATCAAGAATTTAGCTTTAAAAATATTATCATCTCTCTTGTGATAAGCATAATTTAAACTTTTTAAATTAAGAGTGTACAATAATGCTCATCCTGAACACTAGTCAGTTCCTCAGGCAGAAAACTAAATCACTGAATTCAAAATGCTTTTTTAAAATCTTCACAAGGTACCGTGCCAATGCAAAGCTGATTGAAAATTTGCTGGTGGGAAGCTGCACTCATGGAAAATCCAGTTCATCATAATAAAAATTGCTGTGGAAGCAAATTAACTTCAAAGGTTTGCCAACTGGATGTAAGTGCTAAAACTGAGCCTTTTCCTCAGCTGCCAGTGACTGAGCAGACAGGGTTTCCCATTCTCATCTGGGGAAAACTGAAGGGGAGCTGGAATGGCTGCAAACCTGGACTCCAATTCCCAGTGAGGAAGCTTTGGCCATTAATTTCCAGAGCCTCCAAAACCCCCAATGCCAAGGCAGGTGTGAAAATTGAACTGCACTAATCCTGATCTATGGTTTGTAGGCTCAGATTCCCAAATGCCTTGAAGAAGAAGGAAAAAAAGTATGCACTCAGTTTTAAACTAATTTACTGTCAGGCTTCATCCCATTCAGCAGCAATTCACAAAGGAAGGTATGTGAAAGGAAAAACATTTAAGTGTATAGCTCCTTCTCTTCTGCCTACATCTCCCAAATAACTTTAAGAACATTACTGAATACATTGTGAGAAAACACACCAGGACAGAGTTACACTACAAAGTCCTGTTGCAGAGGTGATGAACCAAACCACAGCTCCTCTGCAAAGTTTATCAACACAGACATTGTCCTGCTGGGTTAGGTGAGAAGAGGATGCAGGTCTCCAGATGGGAGCCTCAGGATGACAGTCACAGGCCAAACCTGACTGCTGAGACAGCTGCAATGTTGCCAAATTACATAAACAAGTTCTCCCCAGAGTTCTGTGCTATAGGTGGCATTAATTCCTCCTTATCTCCATCATCCTCCCCTCCAATCAACCTTCCTTTCAAGGTGAGGTTATCCAAGCCACCAAAAATTCAAGGAGATCTGGAGGAATACCTGTGGTTCACATTAAGGGCTAAAAATAAGTAAGAAAGAAATGAATTCTCAGCAGGATTTTCGTTTTAAAGGATATTCTTTCAGGACAGTAAACTAATTTTAAAATGATAAGCCAGATTTAACAAGACAATTGTTGGAGATCTACTAGATGCTTATGAAATTTGTTCTAAGCTAAGCACTTCTCATTGCCTTAGTCACAGGTTTTTCGTATGTTAAAAACCTTCTGCACTAACGTATCATACTGACTGTGGGTATAAACAGAGAAACAACCCATCAGTTGCTGAATCCAAGTCAGATTTAATTTTTAATGGAACAGAGTTTATCTGTTTTACCTTAACTTTCCTATTTGTGTTTTTACGGTCTGTGCACTTTATACACTGCTGTCTTGGGACTTTCTGTCAGTCTTAGTACTTAGCACAGTAAGTCTACTTAGTACTTTTTATGTCCAGCAGCAGGGAACAAGGATTCCAGCAGATGCTGGAGGCATGCTAACTGAGAAAGAATGCATAGAAGATGAAGAAATTTTAGCATAACATTATATAGATACAGATTTCAATGTGGTTTTTTTTCCGCACTAGGTCTCTTACTGTGTTATTTCATCCAGAATGGAAGAATGTCAACTTGAAGCTTACACTGAAGTGTAATACTGTATGAAAAGAATTTTCAAGAACAAGTTAAATGAGAATAAAAATTATTTGAGAAAGGATTATGAACCTGGTCAACTCACTGCTTCTCCACTTAATAATATGCTTGCCCCAGGACAATCTAGAAAACTCTGCTCCAAACAGGCTACTTCAAAAGGACTTGTCCCAGGCCCTCTATTTTTTTTTTTTTTTTTTTTTTTGCACCCCTGGATGAAGTTATTTACTCTCACACCACCATTCTGCAACAGAAAGACTTCTGCTGATTTCAGTTCCTTAATTCCATCTTTCTTTCCTTCTCTACTGTCTCATAATTCTTGTATTACATGCAAATCATATATAAGTGTATTTCTCACCTCTCTCCTCCCCTGGCTCTTTTTCTCAGTCCTGTTTTCTCCATTGATTGTGTTAGTTACAATTCTAGCTTCATATATCTGGGCATTGGGGATTTTTGAGGTTCTGGGAATTTATGGCCAGAACTACCCCACTGGGAATTTGAGACCAGGTTTGCAGCCATTCTAGCACCCCTATTATATAGTTTCAGAACCCTTTTTAACTTCTTATCCTAGCTCATTTCTATCCAGTTTCTTGCTATTTCCCACTTTCAACAGAGTGGAGGGTTTTTTCAACACAAAATCCTTAAACTTTACTGGTTTTTTCTTCTTTTAAATTTCTTATAGCAATCTTACGTTGTCTACTCTGTTTCAACAAAAATATCCCCCTTTTAAATCACACTGTCCTTTACAGTCTAGGCAGTATTTTCCAGCCAAAAACATCTTCCTGGCTGAGACATCTGAAAATATTTTATCCCGTTTGGCCTGATTCCAGAGTTTCTTTCCCTTTTGCATCACATCCTGTTCTCCTGAAACTGGAGAAACAGCCTAGCATATCCCAACTTAATTTTAATGACATTATATATTGGTTTCTGCCATGTTTGTTCTTTTCTGATCCATTGCTAGGCCTGCCCCTTATGAGCTGCACTCTGACTTTTGCTGCCCTTTCTGCTATCTTTTCTATCACACTTGTAATCGTTACCCTTTTCTCTCCTACTGCCCTGATAAACAAGCTTGGATCAGATTCACCTCTTCCAAGCTAATGACCTCACTGCTTCCATAGTTACTGGAGAGGTAACTAAGCTCTTCCTATACTTTATTCTGAATGGTAAAATGCAGCAAGCAATTACACTGTACCTTCTCAAAGAGAAGAATATCAGAATGCCAGGATGTTTACCAGATTTGGGTATTACAATTGGCACTGAGTTTGGTCCTGGTTCTCCACATATTTTCTCAGGCATGCAGCCACTGTGACTGATGGTTCAGATGCTGTAAATGTCCTGGCACCTACAGGCTGGTGGATACCAGACAGTGGGCTATGAGATGGAGGAAGATAAGAGCTAACATCACCACCCAGAAAGATAATTGGTCCAAACTTACCCTCTGCACAGAGGCAGCAATTCACTGCTAGCACTGTTTCTCTAATAAGTACTGTAGGCTGAGGTGAGATAGAAGCTTATTCCAAACACAGTGCTGTGTACACAACCTATATGGCACCCCAGAAATAATCAGCTGCACTGAGTTCACAACTCGCATGGTAATAATCAAGGCCATGTTCTCTCACCAACACTGATTTTTTTAAGAAAGGAAAAAAAAATTGTCTTCCTATATAATAGACTGAACTACCTACAGCTTCATAAAGGAGGAAGAAGGCAAATGTTAACCTTACGGCAATACCAGAAGACAATTCTACCTTTAACTCACCTTTTCATGGATTTAGGAGAGAGGTCCTTTTCTATATCCTTTGCAGGAGTATTGTAGGAGTCCACATTGCATTCACTGTCATCATCGTATTCATGGTCAAGCAGTGTTCTTGCCCACGTCCCCATGTCATAGGGGGGCAACATTCCTCCAAACTCTGAAGGCAGGATCTCAGGGTGTATGAGCTGATGCAGGCTGTTGAGGTTGTTACCGTGCAGGAATATCTGTATGTAGGCATGCAGGTAAAAACACAGAGATATCACCAAAAAACACCAAGGCCCAAATGACATCATCACTGTTAGGAGGACATTGTAGAACTTAAATATTCTGGTTGTGTTGGGCTAACAGAGGTGCAGAGGAAGGCACACGTCACCTCTGCCTTAAGCATGGTCATACTATGTTCATAAATCTCCAAAATTATTAAGGCATAAATAACTTAAAATGTTTGCAGGGAAAGGAACTTAGGGAGGGTAAGAACTGGTGTCTGGTAGCTAGATGGACAGAATATTAGATAGACAAACTGCCTTGGTAATCTCTTGTCAATTGCTCCCCCTAATTCTGTGAATTAAATGAATAAATTAAGATTGTAATAAATAAATAAAAATAATATTCAGCATATACAACAAGGAATACATACTGACTTTCAGCATTCAGCCGTGAGTGCTATAAATAAGATATACTGTGCAGTGTAATGATGTGAGTGCTGGAAATTTCTTCCTTAATCTAGTCATACCATAACTGCCATTTATACTTGACAATACATGAAGTGAGTAACAAGAGTAAAAAAATCCCTGTGAAAACACTGAGGGAACAGCTGATGCACTATTTGTTATTTTCCATCAATGTTTTGGTAGACTGATATTAATATATAGTTTGCATTTATATATCTGTATATTAGTTTGATGTGACATGAACACTTGTATTTATGTTTATGTTTAACTTTAGTGTTTCCCCTCAGAGATCTTTCACGTTCCCCTTCACCTTGCAGGGACTCCTCTGGGGAGCTATATCCTTAGCTTGATTTATAAGAGTTAAACACAAAAGGCAGAAAGACAAAGACCAAATATATGCTTGTCTTTTATTGCTTACTTCAGACCACCTTCCAGTCAGCTGTGGACCCAGAAAAGTTAATATGACTATACAAAAGCAGTAATTTTCTTTCATCTCAGAAAGGAATTTATCCTTTTGTGAAGGAACATTTATTAACAGTGAAAGTTATTTGCTTTATGGAGCCTTTACAGCTAAGTGTTTCACTTCTTAGCAATTGTTTTTATATATGCTTAGTACTGCATTTATCTAACTATCTGTTGCAAATCTACACGAAAAAATAAAAAATACACAATAATTCAGGATAAAAACATTGGATAAATAATAAGCCGGATTTTTAAAAAAATCTAAAGAGAATTCTATTTGGTTTGAGGTTTTTTTCCCAATCATTTGTTCTACATCGAATAATTTTTTTTAAAGCTGATTTTAAATTTTATGTGCTGCTCACAACTTTCACATTTTGACACTAAGTTTAGAACTGCAAATCAATATTTAACCACCTGACTACTTTTTATAGGTATTCAGTATTGACAAAAAACAGTTGTAAAAAGTCAGCATTTCTGAAAATATATGCCATTGATTCAGGTGTCAAAATGAAAATTCAGATGCTAACTGATAAGCCTCCATGTTCAGCTGCCTTGTCATTTATTTTAATGCTGTAACACTGCTATGAGCTGCACTTTACTCCCTTGCTCTGCATATGCAGCAGTTGAGTTGAAAAGGCCTCAGACATATCTGGAACTGCAATGTTCTTTGCAGAAGCTGCAGTCAACAGAGTGCAACTGAGTCCTGCAAAATGGGGCTTCATTTGCATATTTATAACAGATATTATATAAAAGGCTTTGTGATCTATAGTTCAAAATCTGTAAATACCAGAGGCCTCTCAAGTGTAATCTGTCAGTAAAAAAACAGCGCAACACCAAGGATCATTGTGGCCTTGCAGAGTGTGTTCGAGGAGGAAAAAATACAGAGCTGCTTAGGCAGCTGATTCCATAAAAAAAATCATCCTGTTCTTTGTAGTGCCATTGTACATAATGCTGATTGAGTTTTCCTGGATGACAAAGTTCCTGTTACAGAAATAATATCATTTTATACGCTATCACCACCAAGCTCTAATTTAATTGCACTGATGCAAATGGTACAAATTCAGCAACATCTCGGAGGCTGCTCATGCTTATGCACAGATGCATGCACACAAATTCCCTTTTATTGGCTTTCATTCAAATTAGTATTTGCAAACTAATACTACTAGATGCCAGCTGGGTATTTTAGCTCATGCTAATGTCAAGGAAATCACACTAGGAAAGGACTTTGTAGTCACTAACTCTGTTTTTGAAAGAAAGACACAAATAACTTTAACACAAATGAAATAGAATGGAATTGAATACAATCTTAATATAAACTTTAATGCTGGCAGTATTTTTTATATAATTCCCAGAAGCAAGCATACGCTTACATTTTAAAATACATTTAAGTGCACTGCTTGACTATATCCTTAAAGGATAATGTTGTATAAGTTTCTAAAACAGTTGAAGGCAGCCTTTATGACACAGATAGATTTTAACATTTTCCACCAATAGCAAGCTGATATCTCTTGTTAATCTACTTTCTTAGAGTACGATGCATCTGCTGATGAAAACTGCCAGGAAATGGACAATTAAAAAGAAGAATACCCTTTTTCGTGTCTTCTCCTTTAGAAAGGGCCGGATAACTGTGTAGAGGGCATGGATATACCACGGCTGATTGACAAAATGTATTCCTCCAAACCGAGCTGGAAAGCTGTCCTGTGTGACACAAAACAAAGACATACAATTTGAGCCAATTCTTAATATGTGTAGCACATGCATATACCTTTTTTTTCTGAATGCCTTCATCTTAATAATAAACCATTAACAAGAAGAAAGATTATTCAAAACCACATCCTCCCAGCCGAGTTCCAACCTTCCACACCAAAGAGCAGTAAACCTTGGACAGAGTAAGTGTGGAGGAACTGTGCTGAGATAGCTTTCCTATTGAAATAAAGGCACAGAATTTTTAACCTCCGGAAATGCTTTAAACATTTATGATTTGCCCATAATACATCTATGCCATGTATTTTTCTCTTTTCCACTTCTATGGATTTTATTCATTTTTAATAGCAACAATCTCAACTCTTCCAGTGTTGTTGAAGAGCACTAAAAATGTCCCCCGTCTCCACCTTAAAAAGAAAGTGTAAATCTCAACTACTATTCAAAATGTCTCCAATATTATCTATATTTCATAAAACTGAGACTGCATTGAACATTATGCATAAACCGTTATGCAATATCCATGACAGTAATTCTTGTCACATAGTCAGAGGCCTTCTGGGATCTTAAATGTAAGGACAGCATATCTGTATTGAAGCAATGGCTTTTCTTTTTTACTTGCTGAAAATCACAAGAGGCAGATAACTCACTAGGAAAAGATTCTGATATGCATTTTCAATTTCTAAGTCGAGAGAATATGCCAGAGGGCTTGGCAGTTTGAGGAGGGCAGCGACTCTGTCCTGGAATACAATAGCCAAATTCCTTGTGTTGTCCTCATTTTGTCTTTGCCTGGTTGATCATATCCACAAACACTGCAATAAGCAGCTCCTATGTTTCCTAGAGTTCCATCACTGAGGAAGGAGGAAAGAGGTGTGAACAGGTGCAGTTGATGAATGCCCTTTTTGTTTCCACAGCTTATGTCAGAACCTTCTCAGTGAAGAACCTTCTCCTAGTTACACAGACTTACTAAATTAACGGCCTTCATCTGAAGCTAATTCAACAGCCAAATTCAGGCAGCCAGGGTAGCCATTTAGATCAAAACCAGGTTCCTCACAGCAGGAGCAGCTCCCATTTGACCATACAGGTAACAAGGACACCCTTTCCAGCTACACCTCTTCCTCCTCCTATGTGGATGCAAAAAAGGCAGCTTCAGGGATCTGGGATCCTTCTGGGATCAAAGACTCAAAAGGAGGCAATCAAAAGGTCTGACATGGTGCTTTGTGCAAATAGACCTGTTTTGCCTCCTCTGGAGACAAGAGAGGAGGCCCTACAGAAGCACCCAGCAGCCTCAATGTAATCTACAAAGTACCACTTGAAGCATAGGGTAATACAGCACACACCAACAAAACGGCCAAGAAAAGAATTATAACCTATTCCAGCCAATCAAGAACTGTCACAAAAGGAAGGCAGGAACTGCAGGAAGGGAATCTCCCATTAAATGCCTCCAGATAGGGATATATTTCAAAGTGCAGCTGACTGCATATCCACAGAACCTCTTTAGTTCTGAGAATATGTTTAGACCTGTGGGAATAATGAAGTACTTATCACTTACTCCTCTCCAAGGATCCATTCACATCTTGTCAGGCACGCAAAACCCACAGGCTCTTTACAGCAAGGTACCTCTTGCCTTCAAATTGTAACAACTTGCTGGATTTTCCATCAAAGAGGCAGTACCCTGACAATAATTTACGGGGAAGATGACAACCAGAACACACACCACTCACATCTGGCTGGCCAGAGCACAGCAGTCAATGCAATCAGTGTTCTGTTTCGCAGTTTTTTTCCAGAAACTTTTGATTAACAGCAGCTTTGAAAGAAAACAATCCTATCGAAAGATTGCTGTAGGAGCCTCATTCTGCTAAATGCCTGATTCCTGTCAGCACTAACTAAAAGTCAAACAGGATGGTTGACAATTTGACACACAGCTCACCTTGTTCAGTACTGTAAATCCCCAAATGCCATTCTGAGGACACAGCTATGTTGTGCAAAAGGTAGTAAATTATGTTTGTATCATAGTGATCCAGCAAGTCCATTAGGAAGGATAAATCACTGGATGGCATCTTAACCTTTAGTTACAGGAGATACAATTCATCTACAGAAGAATGTGTTTATTTGGATTATCACAGCTGGTTCTCCAGCAAAGAAATCCAGTGCTCCATGCTGTGTACTATGCACAAAAGAGCACACACTTAGAGCTGCAAAAATCTCAGCAGAGCTGAAAGTCACAAAAAAACCGGGGACAATTTGTGAATAAGATCTCAACTACGTGTACAAACACAGATTCAGAGCAGAGTGCCAGGCATTTGTATTCTAATGTGGCCTCAGAATGCTCTGTATCTTTTTAAAGAT
Source organism: Cettia cetti (assembly GCA_013401135.1). NCBI lineage: Eukaryota > Metazoa > Chordata > Aves > Passeriformes > Sylviidae > Cettia > Cettia cetti. The sequence continues at coordinate 31,141 of VZUI01066644.1, read as the reverse complement.
ATAAAATTTCCAGCAGACAAAAGGATTATCCTTAAAAAGTACCACTTTGACATGTCTACTATCTTCTGCATCTTGGAAACCATTTACATGGAAGATGACGAATATATGAGGAATGATCCTCAAATAGAAAATGCCTCTTGAACTTAAAAGCCAGCTTGTTCCAGTGTTTCTCAGAAATTCTGAAGTCATTTTCTGGAACTACAGAATGGGTATTTATCAATCTCTGTGACTGAACTGAGGTGTCCAGACTCAGAAGAACTTCCTAAGGTGTAATGAGGACCCTGAAAAATTTGTGCCATAAAGAGAAAGGGTGATTTGGTCAACATGATCTTGCATTGTACAGAGTGCTTAGACTAGTATTGAAAACTGTTGAAAGTAGATCCAAACCCAAATCTCAAAAGCACCTACTGAAAAAATAAAAAAGCAGAATAAGCAACTACATCTGCTGGAGAAACAGGTGTCAGAAGGTTGCCTTGCTCTTCTCAGATGTACCTGATTTCCACATGGGGATTTGCCAGACAGATGGTTATCCTACACAAACAGCAGTAGGAATTTCTTTCAAATCGCTGATTCTTCTGAGGTTTTATGTAGATTAGGTTACAAGCATGGTGGCAGTCACAACTGCCTCTGCAGACATACTGCACTTCAACAGATGAGCCTGTAACCCATGAATCACATGAATTCTAAGAGGAATCTCTTGCCAGAAAACAGTAAGAAATGGAGATCAGCTGTAAAGTGAGCTGTGCTTCTGACTGGAAAAGTAATAAATCTGATGGGCATCTACACAGCGGGTGGATTTTTCTTCACATTCACTGTAACATCTGTTCCAGCAGTGGAACATAACTTCTGTTTGTCTCTGATGAGCACAGTTTGTGACATGGCCATGCCATAGACACAGACAAGCAGGCAGTTACTATCAGAGACCACAGGCCCAAGTGACAATTAACAATAGGCTGCCAAGGAAGAGGCATGCCCCTACACTACTGTCTGCAGCACTGGGGGACTACCAGTGCTCCGGCAGCGTGGCAGAACGACCCCTCATGGGGTTCCCATCTCTTGAGAAATGATTCTGTGAACTCACAGAACAGCAATTTTAACCTCTCCTCCAAAAACAATTTATACAAACTATCTTTAAAGGCTTCTTCTCCAAGGATGCAGCTGCTGTTGCCTGCTACCAGCCTTGGCACACGCTAAGAAGCCAGGTTGCCACTTGCCAGACACCACATTCCAGCCTGTGCTGGGCTCAGCCATCCCCTGAGCCAGCTCTCAGGGTTTCACACAGTTTCTCTTTGGCCAGCAGGAACTCTTACAGCAGAGGCAGAAACAGCAAAAACAGTATATGACATTTTCAACAGCACTCATGAAAGTGACAAATTCCTACTGAAAACCAATGTGAGTCTTCTTAATGGTGTCAGGACTGCTGTTATCTTATCATAAAAATGACCCATATTTTTTATCTTTATCAAATGCAAAAAATCAAAGAGCTTCTTAAAGGCCACAGCATTCTTCACTCCTTGAGCATTGTGTCTACATTTAAATCTCTGAAGTCCACTTTTAATGAAGCAGCCCTCCTAGCTGAACTCAGTAGTGTAATCAAAATTGTTTGCACAGCTTTTCGAAGTGTAGTCTCAGAAACTGCTGAGACCACTGTGTGCCCAAAGGTGCTTTGGCAGCCCATTGCCATCAGAGCCTTGAAAGTACGCTGCACATCTACAGCAAACAGACTGTCTGGACACACCTTGTCACACATTAATACTGAGAGGGTGCTTGGGCATGTGTGCTCTTGGGTTATTTTTGAGAGTTTGCTGTCCTTATGTGCAGTGAAACTGTTTTTGCGGACAGTCTAGAGACATCCTTCAAAGGACAGTCTAGACAAACATAATGAATAGACTCCCGCTCTTAAGGATCTGTGGATCCAGAGCACCTGAGTTCTCTGATTAATTCAGGCTGTAGGATCTGCAGACAACAAGAGGTAACAAAGTCAAAACTGCAACAGCTGTATCTTCCTAACAAAAATTGCAAGTTCAAAGAAAGTGTACAAAACTATTACTATCTTAACTGTGACTTAACACCTATTCCTGGAGATAATACAGTAGTTCTCCTTTAGCTTTTCTGAAAAGTCAAGCAATTCAGGGAGAAGAGAAATTGATTACAATGAACCAAAATAGTATCCTTATAATGGAAAGCTCCACTACTAAGAAACTGAAACATTGTCTGCTACAAAATGCATCACAACTAAACTTGATTTACAGCATGTTAAAGAAAAGACTATGGAAACTCATAGAAAGAAAAGGCTCTGACTAGAAGGAATAGTTCATGTCCTTAGCATCCAAAAGCTGAACTACCAGAGCAATCAAGAGTCACTGCCATCAGGAAAGGACACCTGTCTTGCTACCAAACTGTAACTTTCACCAGGGGTAAGAAAGAACAAGGCATTCCTAATACCAAACTTCCTGCCAGCATCCATCCATGACATGAGCACTTGCAATGCCTCAAAACAAACTTTTATGTCAAGACTGATCCCTTATGCTCAAAACATGACTGGAACCAGTGGTGAGGACTTGATGATTAGGAGACTGGAAAGCAAATCTTTGGCATCTACAAGAATTTGGGTTGGAATTTTTTAAGGAAGCAGATGCTAAACACACTAGGGAGAATAAATAACAGGCGAGGAAAGAACCTATTAAAACAAAGGACACTGAAACAGAGAGAGAAAGCTGACCAGGAGCTAGACTGGAAGCTGGTAGACAGCTTTGAATCACCAAACATGCAACAAGACTGGCAGGGAATAAGCACCCTAACTGGTTTCGAGAAAATTAGTAAATTCCGAAGAAGCTAAGCTTCAGGTTGTCTAACAGCAGGAGACTTTCCTTCTGTACCTCTCTGTTAAGGTTCTTTAAGGTTCAGATCCAAAAAAGAAGTCTCAGGTGGTGAAATTTTGCTTGACCCCTGGAACAGCTGCACTAGTGATTTCCCTCTGTAAGACTAATGCTTTTCTCTCCTAGTCTGAGCTTTTCATTTTTATTATGCAATGTTGAGCCATTTCTAAGACAAACAAAAAGTGCCCAAATAAATTTTTGTTACTGTGTTCAACCAAAAGCACAGTACCTAAAGGCAAATGAACATCATTCAGTGACATTCCCACAAAACAAGATTTAATTATCTAGAACTGGATGTTGTCATTTTGCTAAGAAGCTTCCAGTGAAGCAATTTGACTTTTGGCAGTCCTTTTCATTTCTATTAGCCATTTTATCTTACAGCTCATATAGAACTATGTTAAGTTGAATGAAATGAGAAGAGAGATGGTATCCATCCAGTGAGAATATTGCTCTTTTTATTGAAGTATTTGTTTTAATTTCAAGCAGTCTTCCACCTTTCATTTTAATATGCTACTCATAAAAATTATATATTATTTAAAGTAATTAGGTGGGATTTAAAAGTCATTTTACCATATATGTCTGCATGTTTACATATACATGTAATAAAATTTAAAACCTACATAGATTTTGTGCTTTCACTGTTTGGATAAAGGGATTATATCACTCTCAATTTTTAATTAGATGGGCTTGATAAAGAAAGGATTTTGTGTAAAACCTTCATTTTTATTTCAAATTATTTCTTTGCAAATGACTTTCAATAGGTATTTTTTTTTAAGTTTTAATTACAAATTGTGAAATTCTTTTAGAAATTTTTCTTCATTATGATGGGGACTTGGGGTTTTGAACATCGGTTCATGGCCTACTTGTTTAGCTTAAACCATGAAAATGAAGGCTTTAATTTTGAAAAAGAAATAAAAAATGCTGTTTTTCAAGGACAACACTGTTTTCAACAATCAGTACTGACTCTTTTCTAACACTTAATTCGGAGTGTGAGATACTAAAAAGGAGGAAAGGAACACAAAACGTTTTACACCCTGATGCTATTTTCCAAATCAGCAAAGCCAGAAAAGGGGTAGGAAGGAGGGTAGAAGTAAGTTTTTCTATTCTGTTTTCTACCCTGTGATGAAAACCATTCTTTACAATAGGCAATTATTAGATGGTGTTTTCTTCTATGGAAATTCCCATAAGGAAAAAAAAAAAAGTCTGTTTTCCAGGCAGCTTGTGAATGTCTTATTAGATTAAGATTACAAACAAAGAGAAAACAAAACAAAACAAAACAAACCCTATACTGCAAACTGCTGTGGATAAACACAGTAGCAATACTTTCATAATACTGATGGAATAAAAATAATGTGGAAAATTACTGTTCATAAAGGGTTCCATACTCCAGTTCCTGAAGGCAGAAGTCTTTGGCCAGGGACTGCAGAGCAAGAGCTGAAACGCCACACCAGCATCTCAGCTTGTACCACCCCTGTCCTGAAGTCACCCTCTTTTTGTCAGTGAGACTGTCCAAACAGCCCCTGGTCTCTGCCAAACTGCTGACCACAGGATTGCTGTCAGGATGCTTTTCATCATGCAGAAAGCCTCCCACAGACCTGAGGTCGCTTCAAAGGGAGCATTAGCAGCTATCAGATACCACCCCCCTTTCTTGTACCTGACCACTTTCAAATATGAGTAGATTAAACAGCACCTGGGAATGAAGGGATATTTTAGGATAATGTTAAGACAAGGATTGAAAGAAACAAGGCAAGGCAGAAACTATAGAAATAAAAGTGAAGAGCAGAAGAGATTCAATTTTAAAAAAAAAGTAATTCAGAGAGAGATATCAAGATACTATTATGATTCACAAGGGAAAAATATTCATCTTGTTCCCTCTCTAGCCCCTTTTCAAAATTTTCACATGAATGTAGGGAAAGAGAAATACTAAGTATTCCTGCATGGAGGACCCATGTTTTACAGTCACACTCCAGGACTGATTTTTCAGACCTAAACGCATATAGGGTAAATAAATATCAAATCTTACATATTCCATGTAATTTCACGTATCATTTGAGCTGACAATCTCTTAGGACCTGACCCAGCCTAAAGATTTTCAGCTCAGGATTGACTTCTCTCAAAGTTTGCAAGAAGCTAATCTGAACCTGTGCAGGCAATGGGGTACACAGGTCTGCAGATGGATAAGGCGAAGAAAGATCCTGCACAGAGGCAAAAATGCATGTTTTTAAAAAGCACTGCATAGCTATCCCAGTGCCAGTAGGTTAGATCCCATTTCTCCTACCATAATATTCACTTTTTCTTCCCTGGAAATGGAGAGCTTCTAAACTGGTGCCTTCAATTTTACTATTCAAAGCTCCTCCAGAAATGCAACTCTCAGTTTCAGGCAAGACGCATTAAAATTGGATTAGCCCTTTGTAAGTTTCAATTTACAACAATACAATAAACTGAAAATTATAGTGTTTCAAGAGTTATTTCATGAGCCATGTGTTTCCTCATACTATGAGGAATCAAGCTCTATCACTGCAGTAAGCACTAAGAGCCATAATCTCTTCAGCCCTCCAATTTTAATCTGTCACTGCATGCAAATGACAGTCCTGAGAATTGAACTGAACCATACAATTGGAGTGATAGTGATTTAAGAAAAACCAGCAGAGGACAGCCACTGAGATCTAGAATGCAGCATAATTAAGCTTTAAATTACTGAGGAAATTGAATATTGACTTGAGATCCATTAATAAGTATTATATTTTATTAGGAGTAGAGGTATCATGAACTATGCAGCATACATCGTTTCAAGAGGTCAGTTCCCCACAGGACAAATCTATTCCCAGTTACAAAAAGTGTTCAAATATCTTTGTCATAATACAGAATGAAGATTTATTACAGCCTTTCATCTTTAAAGAAAGCCTTAGTCTGAACTGCTCAGCTACACTTTACAAAGGTGCTTGAAATGTATGATTTCCTAAATGCTAGCTCCACTTCAGCTTCCCTCTTCTTCTACGCTCCTGAATGACTGCTGGTGGCACACACATGCAATATGTGCCTGGGAGTACAGGGAATTTCAATATTGTTTGAGAGAGAAATGTCATTCAAGTTATTACTCTAAAGGATCATAAACCTCTGTCGTTGAATTCTAACTTCAGACATCAACCCCCTGTCTTTGTAAAGCCATATGAGACATGGCTGTCTGTGTGATAGCTTCTATGGAGGAAATCTTCCAGTAAAAAACAGTGATTCACAACAACTGGGAAAATAAATAGTTACATGTTTTACCATACATATCTAGGACAAGGCTAATGTGTTTGCTGTGCTACCAGGATATGCCAGTAATGAAGAAATGTGATAGTAGGATCTCTCCTAAAATCACACTTTTGAAACTTGAAAATTCATGTGCAAGGAGTTGGGAGATCAAAACCAGAAATGTAGATATCTTTGTCCTAAAAGTGGAACCCAAGCGAATGTATTATCAGCAAGAGAAAACAACAGTAGCCTCAGTTCACATCACACGGACACCCACAGAGAAAAGAACTAAACTCCGAAACTGTCTGGAATGCAGAGTCCCGTGCTGGGCTTACCAGTACAAAGCAGACAGAGACATACTGGACACAGTCTGGCAAAGGGCCAGGAAGAAAACTCAGGGGTTAGAACATCTATCATTTGGACAGAGACTGAGAGAGCTGGGAATGTTTAGCATGGAGGAGAGAAAACTCAGGGGAATCTCTGCAATGTACATAAACACCTGAGGGGAGGGTGTAAGAAGCTGGAGCCAGGCTCTTTTCAGTGGTGCCCAGTGATGAGATCAGAGGCCATGGCAACAAACTGAAACACAGAAGGGTCCTTCTGAACATAAGTAAACCACATAAGAGCACATAGCTGTAAACAAGTTAGACACTGATGAAAAATATAAAATCATTGAGGTTAAATTGTCTTTTTACCTGGTATTTTTCAAACCACTTACCAAATCTGTGCTATTTTTGAAATTCTTAACCAGCAGAAGTAACAAGTCTGATGATAGACACCTCAAAGGCAATTAAAAAATGATTTGCTGGTAGATGTTAACATTTACCCTATGCAAATTACTCAAAACTTCTTGGCTTGGCTGAGGTCAACAAGTGACTGTGAAAAATGTGCTTGGCTCTCTCCACCTAAACGAAGGCTTACCTTACCTGCAAACCCTGACATTTCATGCATCATACTCTCTGAATCAGGATTACAAAACGTAGCCACTGCCAAGCTGTCTGCACAACACTGAACAAGTTCAGTTTCCAAAGGCTGGGAATGAGTTGCCTCCCCAGCTCTGGCATTCACCAGTGAGCTCAACTTTTCATAAATGTTGGAGGGCAACACAGGCAACTCGCAGACCAGGGAAAGTCAGTAACAGCCAAATTAACTCCATTCATTAACAACACCTCTAGGAAAGAAGTTCAATCTCCATTTTGAAACTGACAATTTGCTGCTCTGCTCTTAATTCTAGCAACATAACAAAAGATGGTTGGATCTGAAAGTATGTCTTTTTTCTAAATATAGCATTATTTACAAAGATATTCCTTTTGCATATGTAACATCTTCAGATGTTTATAACTAGAGATTGCAAAGTGTTTATTGCTCTACTGCTAAAACCTTATTCAAATTGTAGCATCTTAAGTGCAATGCAATACACTAGGCTAGTGTAACCTACTTTTCACAGGAAGCATAAGAATGTGTGCAAAAATATATTCCTTCCTTCAGCTTCCATTCTACTTTTCTGATTTAGCCACATTCTGATTTGCAGCTCTCTTCTACAGCACGGATTAAATTTTATGCTTTCCTCTACTCCTGTCGCCCCAGTGCTAGTGGTTGATGCTAACCAGAGAATTAAATCCCCAGTACAAGGATGATGGCATATGGCATGCGTGAGTGGACTTAATGGAAGGCAGAGACACCCTGCTGGCTGTCTCTTTCCTCCCCTCCATTAGCACCACACAAGGCATCGTGCCGTGCTATCCGGCACATCCATGCTATTAGTGCCACAACCGTGCGGCCGTCATCCGCCACAGCTGTAAAGGCCCCTGCTGTGAGCGCTGTGTGTACCTCAGAAGGAGGCTGAAAGTACAAAACTCCTCACTTCAGTGAGAATATTATTAAACATTAAACCATAAACAAGCTTCTATCTCCACTTAACTGAACAGTCAGGAGTCATTCCTCAGCAACACAGGACAAGCTGAAGTAAAATCAGAGCCAATGCTAATACAAGCACACGCGGCCTCTTCCAACCTATCCATTCACAAATGGATGCTGTTGTTGAGATCATGTTGCAAAGCTCTTGCACCTGTACAAAAAAATAGTTTAAGCAAGCAAAATCTTCTGTTAGGTATTAACAAGTTTGGGGTCACAGCAGGATGCAGACACAGACTCCAAATGTACCGTATTTTCTAGACGTAAGACATCTTCAATTGCCAATGAACAGAACTGCATTGAAATCTAAAAGGAATGTGTCAGAGTGCATGTGTGTCTGTGTCTGTGTATGAAAATCATTATGCCTCAAACAGCAAATTAATCTCTTAAAAAAACAACACAGATAATTTGGCAACTTCCAGTAGCCTATTCACTTTAACATAGATTTTAAGAGCTCAGACTATCAGCATAAGACAAAAAAGGCATTTCCTGTCTAGGAAGCAGAATCAGTTCTTCATGCCCTACTGGCAGATCAATTATGTATTAGAGCTGCTGCTGCTTGACTTTTAATCCACATTAGTTCACAGACCTTAAACAAATTGGATGCTACCATATTAAAAAGGGAAAGCACTAGAATAAGTTATACATCAACAAAAAGGAAAACAGATCAAGCAAGTGACCAATTAATCAGTGAGATGCTGGCAGTGAGGCGACAGGCTGCCTACTGCCAGCACACAGGGAAACAAGAAACACAAAGATAAATCATTTAAATTTCCTTAAATGTAATTAAATCCAACCTGGAATAATCGTACGATAATTTTTAACATGTTTCTTTGTTAACTTTAGTTTTGGCAATTCGGACAAAGAAATTTGCTAATGGGTGTATATGTGTACAGTGGAGTACTATAGACCTATAATACCTGTTCTCATCCTGAATAAACAACATTTTGAGCTACATTCTGGATATCAGACACCAGCTGTATGCTTAGCCATTTAAAGATCCTGGCTGTGTATTTACTGAAATAGGTAATTTAAAGCAGTACTTCAGTCAGCTCTGCTCATTTTGGAGCCTGGCTGATGAATCTTCACACGTAGCAGAAGCATTAAAAAAACTTCCATTTTCTGAGCCCAAATTCCTGCATCATCGTATCCACTACAGTCTTTCAGCACTAAAATTAAAGGCAGCATGAATATTTAAATATTCTGTGACAAGAACACAGCAGCTAAATCTCTGACAGTATACAAAATGCAAAGGCTACCTTAGAATTTGAGTTCACTGGATGGCGAGACAGAAGGAAAGTAGATGTACCAAAAAAAAAACCAGGGGGGAAATTATCTCAGAATTCTTGCTAGCTATTGCTACTGCCCTAGGGACTGTAGTTTGAGTGCTCTAAGCTTCCATTTCCTTACAAAGACAATGTTATTTAGTTGAAATATTTTTTTCCTACAGTGCACAACAGTCTCTCCTGAAGACAGGAACAGATACAGCCTAGAGGTAAAGGAGGATGTGAGGTGTCTGAATGCTCCACTCAATACTGGCTGCTTTCCCAAAATTAAACACTTCAATTTTGAGCCATTTGATACTTTTCAAATAAAAAAATCTCTAGAAGGGAGACATTTTACATAAACATTTTCTTTTAGTCATTATGGAAAATTTGTGATTCTTTTTAGAAAGACTCTGGAGTCAAAGGTTATTACGTTCCTATTTAAATTTTTAGAACTATAGCCTTTGCTTTTGTGGATAAGAATACAGAATCTTGGAGCTGTTCTAACAGATTTCATTCTGTTACTTGCTGTGATCATACACAACACAAGCTTACACCAGGACAAGAAATTGAATTTCATGCACATCTGATATGGAGAGTTATGTGATGAAATAAATCACAGAAAAGCACAATCCTGTGTATCCCAAGACACCCTCAAGTATTCAAACAGATTTCTTTGCTATTTTAAGCTGTCATACTGCTGCAAATTTTATCACCCAGACCTGTGACTGTGACAGAGCTCACCTGCAAAGTGAGGCTATGCAGAAAGACCTCCAGGTGGAACCCAAAGTATGTCCAATAGTTGCTGGCACTTCAGTAATTGGCTCCTCTCCTCCAGCTCAATTCTGCCCCAAAGTTCCAGCACAACTGAACAGTTGGTGTGCTCACTGAAGTTGCCAGCTTTCAGCAGGAAAAAAAGTAAAGGCAATTCTGACTATTTCTAGGTGTATAAAGTCCCCAGGTGCCATTGTAGACAGAGAAGCACTAACTTCAATGACTTGGTCAAATAACTCAAGGAATCTCATGCTGCCTATCTAAATCCTCTCTATACTTTCAGCTGACTCCAGCATTTTTACAGCCACATTCAACTGCCTCGAAGTGTCATCAAGAAGTGGAAAACACCAGACACGACAGCTTATCTGATGTAAGATGTCATGGCGTCATCACTAAGAATGTTAAGAGAGTTTATAGCAAGCGGGTCTGATGAGCTCAACTGTTCTGAGACATTGCAGTCCTGCTCCATCAGTCTTCAGGGGTGAGTGCAAGCTCACCTAAGATCTCCAACGCAAAGTTCTTCACATACACCTCATTCACTTGAACTCACTGTGGATTTGCAGTAGCTTGATTGTATCAGATGTACTCCATCATCTCTGATTACAGAGACAAGCCTTTCCCTAATAAAATGTACCATAAGAAGTACCAAGATACACAAAATAACATTCTACAAAATCCCAAGCAGCATCTATACTGCATAATTAACAGTACCCAAAAACATTCATGGAGGAAAAACCCAGTTATCTATACTGTGAATCAGTATAGAGTAATTAGAGTAAGTTATAGCCACCATCCCTCTCCCAAACAATTTGGAAGGTAAACAGAAATCAAGCTTAGTTTAACAAAAATAATAATAGTCAGGACATGGCCCCTACAGCAGAAGAGAGCAGCCCTGGGCATGTCTGTTTTATTAATACATAGTTACACTCTCGTAGAGATGTCCTCTGGCAGCTGCCCATTACAAACCAGCAAGAAACTCAGGAAAACATGAAGCAATTTTGAATTAGTATGTCTCATACAAAACAAACATATTCACTTTCAAATATTAGATATGGATTTTTAAAATTCCATTAATTACACAGATTAAACCTTTTATATACCATTAATTAAACAGAGTGGCTACTCAAGCACTATGAGGTCTATTATGTAAATAAATATTAAGGAGTCCTGAGAGATGTTTTTGTCCACTAAAGTGACCTCTACTGAATAGCTTTTTTTTACAAAAAGTGCATTTTTACACACAGATGCTTCTGTTCATATAATCTCTGTTGAAATAGGTATTGTCCATATTCTGTATAGGATGAAATGGTTACTAGAAATGGCTGCAAGATATAAACAGCTCTCCATGCAAAACACCCATCATTATTACTTTCTTAGCAATCAGGTCTTCAGCATCATTCAGTTCCTTTTCAACAGCACTGAGAAATATATTGTCATTTATATTTAAGATAAGTTATAATTAATTTATTGAGTTTTGTCCACATTCCAAATAATTCAGCAGGTAACTCAAAGGTTTCAAGATACACAGACATTTGGTAAATGGGGAAAGTGAGGGAGAAGAGCCCAGATCTGAATATCAGTCACAAGTGAAGCACACCAGAGCTCACTGATCAGCAGATCTAGTGAGAGCTTGCAGGGATTTTGGAGAATCTCAACTGCAGCAGCTTAGCTGCCTCTGAGGAGCTGGACTCTGCACCAGGGGAGAATCAAGTCCAGTCTGAGTACACAACTGATAAATCTAAAATAAATAAAATCCACATGCAGGGTTGTAAATGTTGATGATAATAACTATTTCTGATAGTCTTAAAGCATAACTCATCTAGGCTATATGATTCTCCTTTTTCAAAGGAACACACCTGTCTGAAAACAATTCTCCACTACTGAGTATCTACTGAATGTTTTTTCTATGTAAGAGGTTTCATATGCATATAATAAAAAAAACTTATTCCCTATCATCAGTAGGGTGAACAGCATGACCTCAGTGGCAATAGAAGCTATATTAACAGACAAGCTGAATTCATAGTAAATAAAAAAAATGTGAGCAAGACCTTTGCACGGTTTTGAATTTCAGAAAAAAATTGATTTACAAGCATTTTATACTTTTGAAATGAAACTCTCGCTCATTGTGCTGGTTTTCTTTGACACTAACATAAATACAGATGTAGATGTGTTTGCAAAAAAAAAAATATCTTTTCTACAACACTATTGTTAAACAAGTGTTGACAGATTAATATAACTCAGTATCAGTGCAAAGACCTTACAATGTGTATTCTAATAGAGTACAAAGTTTATAAAATAGATGCATTGTCGCATGATCAGCAGGCTGTATATAGTTTTATACAGTCCACACAAGCTGTAATTCTTCCTTGATCCATCCCTATCATACTGACATGTGCTTTTCAGTACTACAGAAAGCAGTAACAAGTACAGACGTTATTTACTATCAAAGCATGTGCACAAGTATATGCATCATCTACAATTTTTGCAGATGAAAAGTATTCCCAGCGAGGATCATACTGCATTGCCCTGGACATGGCTTCTAGCCAGGTAGGGAAGATATTTTCTCTTCAAATGAGAGACCTGAAATAATGCCTGAAGCAAGAATCAAACCAGAAGTCAAAATTTTGAAATTCAGGCAAGTAATTCTCTGTCCAACCTGGCAGGCCTAGCTTTGTTTAAATCCACATCAAATTGACACCAACTCTGATGATCTCCATGGACAGGCAACCGCTGCCAACTCTCCAAAGCTCCAGGGCTTTGGAAGCGCACGAGGCTGCACCAGAGCTTGCAGGAATAGCAAGATGAGCACAGAGAATAAAGAGAAAACATAAAGACACAGAAAGACACCAGCCATCATGGATGGGAAAGTTTGGACCTCCTGTACTGGAGCATCTTGCTTAGCTCATGAGGAAATAGGGTTTGGATGAGTTTGGTGAAAGTCACCTGCACACTCACTGCAGGTAACCACTGAGCCTGCAAGGATGGAATGCAGCATTCATTACTTTAAGTGTGTTAACTAGAAATTTGATTGTTAAAACTAATTAAAGATATTTAATCTTTAAGGGTTTGACTCACAGTTACATAACACTAAGGGAAATTAGATCTATTTTTGGACTCTAGAAATGAGGGCAAAACATGAGCCTCTATCCCCAAGTCCCATTTCACAGTCTGGACACCTCCCAGCCTCAACACACTCACCTGTTACCTGGGAAACAAAGTGAAAATTTGACTTTCCAGCACCAGCTCTTCTAACTCTATGGCTGATGACATTTTCTTGCAGTGACAGCTCCTATTTTCACCCCTCCTGCTCCTTCTCATTAACATATAAATCATTACAGTATATTTCATTCTAAAATAACTTGCTGTTCATCCCATTTCTATTTTATATTAATGGTCAAGAAACAGGATGCCCTCAGTTGCTGCATTATCCATCCTCCCTCCCTTCTCTCCAGTCTCCCTGATCCATGCCAACTGTCTTCCCCAGGTTTCAATGATGTGGGTCACCTTTCACCATCCCACAGTCTTCCCACAGCACTTATTCCTTGCTCACTTCACAGTGAGCATTTCAGTGTCATTCCTGTGTCAGTGTCTTCCACTGCCAAGCCTCACCCGTCATTACTACTTGTCTGAAAGCTCACTAACAGCACTAAGCTCAAATTCACTCCATTTTTATTTTTCTAGTGTTGCAGCAATCCTCAGAGAGCAGTCAGCCAGCAAACTCACAGCCCTGGGTTTCTCTGGAAAGTCCCGTTCTCCTCTAACACCACAGTGTCTGCAAGACCAACACTTACCACGTCTTTCCACATACAATATTGTGGGGAACCTGACTATGTTAGCTTTAATATCCTACCACCACATTTTGTGCTGCCTAAACATTATTCGAAGAGCTGAGGGTTTTTTAATCAATATGGGTTTGATGAGCCCAGGGCTGTGAACTTCAGTCCATGTTGAAAGGATAAAACCCAATAGGAAAAGGACAGGAACACATCACACATCTAATAAAAGCAAAAAGGGAAACCAGGCTGACACTATTTGGGGGACCAGAAATGTGATCTATGTGAATCCTGATTGAATTCCCTTCTAAGTTTTCATTGTGTGTTGAAAAGAAAATCAAGGTTTTGAATAAGGAGGGGTGAGAGAAGCAAGCAACACCTGGCCCAGTATGATGCACTAATAGCAAAAACATTAATTTTGAAACCATCTGCTTTGCAACAAAACATGCCTCCTGCAATACAGTATGTGGGTCAAAGCAGATTACGCCCACTGCAGAACATGGAACCAAGCAAGTCATCCCAAACCAGCCCCCTTCGGACCACGACTGATGCAAGGCCAGGAAGGCCAAATAAAAAGCTGAGCAGCATGCCAGGGCTCTGCTCGCTCCATCCGGCCTTACCTCAGGAAGAGGGACAGATGGTGCCAGTGACTCAGAAGAACGCCAAAAGGCTCTCATCTCACAGCAATAACCTGTGTCCCAGCCCTGTGACAGTCGGTCATGCAGGCAAATGGTATTTTTCAAGGACATAAGTGTGAACTTGATGCTAGTAGGAAAACATGACAGATTGCTCTCACAGACAACCTCTCTTTTTGCAACCTAGGCAAAGATAATTCCATTCTGCAGTTTCACCTGTGTGCTCCTCTGTGTGAGAAGGCAGGGCCTTGGGTAATAATGCCTGGCAACATAAATTACAGCTTAGTGTACTTCTTCTGACTAACTTTAAATTGTCAAAAACCTTTCCAGGAAAAAAAGCCTCAGGGAAAGCATAAAAGATTTGTGAGCAAGGCTTTACAACCTTAAAGGAAATCAATCCCAACTTTAAAATCTGCAAGAAAAAAACCCAAAAATGCCCAAACCCTATCCTCTGGATTCTGTTTTTCTATTTTCTGGGGTTTTTTTCTTCCAATTACTGTATTTGCAAAATAGAACAAAGCAGTTGTAGGTCTGCTCCCTGACACTTTAATACTTTTTTCCATTTGCGAAGTGCAAAATTATGGCTTCCTATAATTTTCACTATGGGGAAAAAAAAATAATTCTATTGTACTTCTTTTCCCCAAAAGCAGGCACTGAATGAATAAACACAGGGAAGCACTGGCTCAACATCTGGTCCCATACAGGAGGCAGGACTGATTTAGGACAAAGAGAGCTTTGCATTGGTAGACCAAGACCTGTGCAGAAATGAACAGCTGAGAAGACTGCCAGTAATAGCTCCTATGATAGCATTCTTAGAGACACAATGCTCTAATGACAAAAGCACATTAAGCTTCACGGGGAAGAATAATTTTCTCCTATTAGACAAAATAGCACAGAATGATGCAGTTACATATTGACACAAAGTGCTATTCTGGGGAGCTGTTCCACAACAAAAGCTTATATTGCACTTTTATGTCCCTTATGACACAGGTACTTCCACTCTTTCAGTCTCAGCTCAGTACACCAAACACTGGGGGCTTGTCAGAAACAACTCAGTTTCCATTTGCCCTCCCAACCCAGAGCTGTTTCTCAAAGGACCCACCCTGCTTCACATGGGCCCTGAAGTATTCTACCCACTGTCCCACTCTTTTTTTCTCATGTGTCAGTCTGAGCAGCAGTTCACACATCACCTCTGTGATGGTAGCTTACATGAGGATATCCCCAGTGCCCTTCTGAACAATAACTTAAATTTGCACTGTGTTGTTTTAAGAAATGTCCAGCTAAAGCCCAATGTAGCAAGAAAAAGAGGTCCTAAACCTGCCAGCCTTACCTTGCACATGTCAGACCTGAGTCATTCATCATATTCAGGCCCTGTCCTATTTGATTTCAGCTGCTCTCAAGCCCCCCACATCTCACCTCTGCTTGCATTCTGCAAATTCTCCTTGCATGGTGTTGCTTAGACAATGTGAGTGGCTGAGAGAGTGTGCTCACCAATGCAGCAAATTATCTTTTTTTTTTTTCAAAAAACACAGAAGTGTGGCTTTCCTGTTTTTCAGGGAAGACATCAGTGCTGCAGATGCACGTTTTTTCATCTCAGTCCTCATGTCTGCTTTCCTAGCCTGTGATTTAATGAAAGATTAAAGACTAGCTTATGAAAGTTCACCACGGCAACTGCTGATGTCATTGGGAACTGGATTCCCAGTCGGGGCTTAAAGGAAGATGAAGACCATATTGATAATTGACAATATTTCTGACATTATTCATCTACCTAATTAAGCCACAACTCTATGCCACTACATATGCTCAAAACTGAATGAACAGAAGACGGAGGGCCATTAATATGCTTAGCAATTGGTGCTACATAAAATTAGCCCACAGAAATTAACTGTTCATGCAAGGTGTAGATTATTTACTCCTTTCTTATGAAGCAGCAGGAAAACAGAATTATTCATGCATCTACTTTATGATGCTATGCCCTTA
This sequence comes from Cettia cetti, assembly GCA_013401135.1. Classification (NCBI taxonomy): domain Eukaryota; kingdom Metazoa; phylum Chordata; class Aves; order Passeriformes; family Sylviidae; genus Cettia; species Cettia cetti. The sequence continues at coordinate 14,684 of VZUI01066644.1, read as the reverse complement.
ATTATCCTACTGAAAAAAAAAGGTATGCGCATTCTTCCTCAGAAAGAAAACCTAAATGCTGCATCCTACAAGCCGTAAAACAAAGCAAGAATTTTTATTCACTTAATCACAAGCACATTCAAGCATTGAAAGAAAGGAGACACACTGACAGCTTTGCTGGTAATCATGGTTGTGTTTGCCATCCTTTAAGGAAGAGCTAAAACTTTTGTCTATGTAGAAACTGCTAAAATGCCTTTATGGTAGTTTGTTGGTTGCTTCATCCTCCTACAGCAGCCCAAAAGTAATGTACTGATGGGCAGTCAGCCCATAGCATGGAGATACACTCAGTAAAGGAGAATCTGCCACAAACCCATAATTTTCAGGGATGGCAAATAGGGGGTTGCTCAGGATTTTAGCAGATCTCATGAGGAAAAAATGCAATTAGGGGAGGAAGCAAAGGTTGATTACACAGATTCAGGAAACACTAACAATGAGTACAACAGTTATGCTTCATGAACCTCGTATGATTACATGTGTTTTGATGACAGGAATGAGAATGGAGATAGACAGACCATCTTCTCCCTGCATTTAAGTGAAAGCCATGAGACCTGGAACTGTGCCTGAGTGCTGGACACACAGCCAAGAGGCTCTGCAGTTCTCCTACACAGTGTGGCTCCCATCCTCATTACAAGAAAAGGGTAAAGTTGTCGAAGGCAAGCTCTTAAAAGAAGACATTTACAGTTCCCACACAAAACTGAAACAATCCACCAAGATTTAATGGGACAGAGTACCAAGAAGATAAAGAAACAAAAACATGCTCACCTTGCATGTAAGATGCTGCTTATTTTGGCTTAATTCCTACAACTTAAAGCAAGAACACGCATGATCCAAGATGTTCCCATGGATCTTCAAATAAATTCATTCTTAACTAGCTCTCACACAGCTGTCTTTAAAGGCTTGTGCGCTACTTTCATTTGATACTGCATTGATTTTCTCTGAAGTTTCCTCCTACCATGGCTACCCTGATCAATTAGTGTGCTATAAATAGAGCAGTGAGATTCCATTCACTGGTCTCATTAAATTGCACTCCTGCTGAATTTCTGTGGAGAACAGAATTGCATCATACTGATAGCAATAGTATGAAGATGTCCTAATGTTTTCCAGAGAAAATCAATTGCTCAATATCCTTAACAAAATGCTTTGGAGAGCATGACCCAGTGGATCTCAGCTAATGCCCAAAACATATGTCAAACCTTGCTTGCAGTTCTGCATCTCTAAACCACTGAAAAATAAAGGATGAGAAAATAAGTGGTTAAGAGGCTCAGGCAGCTTCTCACTGATACATAATCCCTCATCAATCACAACTATTTAACTGCATCCCCTCAAAATGGAAACATGTTGCTGGAGGTATGCAGTCAACCCATATAATTCTTCTGGACAATGAATTAAGAATCTGGAGGGAGAACACAGTCTCAAGGCATGGTTGGTGCCTGTCAAAGTCAACATTTAGTGGTGGTGTGTTCACTGACTAAAACTAGATGGGAATGAAAATATCTGGTGCTATGGTAAAGGTTAGTTACTGCAGCAGATATGCGACAGCTATGATTTCAAAAATGTTGATCTTAATTTTCCAATGGTATGTCAGTATAGCTTTTAAAAAATTGTTTTAGATATGACATTTTACTCAATGAAATCCGTAACAGCTATAAAATAGGAAATGTAATTTGAAACATTTTTGAAACATTTCAAAATCTAAACTGAGGGGCAGTTTTTAGGTCTGTCTTCTGCCCAACACCTTGCTCTATCTTTTCATAATTATCTTGTCTTCTCCTGACATCCTTAGTGTCCTCTTTTTCTCTGTGTTAAGCACTATCCTCCAGAACCTTTTCCATCTTCCTCACAAAATGAATTTACATTTTCACCATATACTCTTCTGCAGGTTGAAAATCCCTGTTGCAAAGGCTGGATTTTTAAGTACACTTGAATTACTGCGTGTATCCAGTGTTTCTACATGAACTGACTGTCTGGAGCATAATCCGTGGGGTTTCTGTACAAAGACCAGAAAGATCCACTGCAGACTTCAGAGGACTGTCTGTACCTTGCAAGGACTTTCTGAGGAGAATGCTGCAGGACTACCAGTACTTGATGATTTGCCCTGGGTTCTTTATGCTTTGCATGGTGGCCTTCAGCTAGAAGATGCAGTGCTCTAAATTATACTTTTGGTAAAATATCTTAGCATGAGATGAAGCCATGTCCCAACAAGCTCAGAAGCTTTTGTAGGTAATTAAGTCACATTCAGTGCAATGTCAGGTAAGAATTAATGAAAACTGCAGTTGAAACACACCTTTAGGGAGGCTCTCCCCTGAATCACAGCAGAATCACTTTCTCCTTCCAGAAAATGTTTTCAATGGTGTAAGTGGCCAAAGGTTGAAATCCAGTTCTTCTCAGAAAGGAAGTCCTACCCCAAAAGATTCTAACAGCTATAAAGGATTCATGAGAACCAAATAAAAAAAGCAGGGAAATAACAAATCCATTTGAAAACAAAATCTTTAATCAGTGATTAACGATTTCATTTTCCAATGACACTGAGCAATATTAGAGTCGGTTCTATAAAATAAGGGGTAGAAATATATATTTCATAGTCAAAACCTAAACTGTGAGGGACAACATAAAATGTAACCCAAAAGAACAAGCAAGGACCTCAGCATAGCCAGAACTGTGCTGGGGGAGATGCTGACATGAGGTCTGCTCAGTGGCAGGTGCTGGAGTGAAATTCATTTTTTAATTGAATGTAAATTTTCCTCAGAAAGGACAGTATTTTCAGCCACCTTGGATTTCAGTCCATATCCATGTCTGGATATTCATTATGTGTAAACAAAACATTACTATCCACTCCTTTTCATTACAGAAAGCACTGGAAAAGATTACAAGCACTATTTTCATATGTGGACATAAGAAGAAGAGATGTTTTTTTAAGAACGTATTCTGATCTTTGCAAAATATGCAGGAAAAGACTACAGAAATGATTTTTGGGGAAGGGAGCCTTTTTATTTTTTTAAGTGTATTATCCACACTGGAGCATAATATTTTAGAAAGAATTAATACTTAATTATTTCTTCAGAAACACTATTTTCTTCATTTGTTATATATCTAAACTTTCAATTCCTGAACTACTTTAAATCACCACCAAAGTATCACTTATTTAAACAGTTATGCCTATTAAAACACACAAAAATTGAATTTTCTAAATTGTTTTATGATTAGGAAACATGAGATGAGCGAAACCATCACCAGTCATATAATTTCACATTTTTTATGGTGCTTCCCTCAGAGAAGTTTCCCACAGTTGTTTTAAACATTAGTGAATTACAACAGCAGTGTTCTTCCTGCACTGCAATTACTTATAAACAAAGTCAAAATTTTCTTATAACCAAAGGCAAATTGGATTAATAAAAAATAATTGCCAAAGGAGGTGAACACTTGCTAAGGAGTATAAACCAAAACCACAAAATAATACATTGTATTGTTTTGTGGATGGAGCACTGTAAGACTTTGCTGGCAGAGGCACTAAATACATGGGCAGTATGTGCAGAAGACAGTAACATAAAGACAACTGCGCACAGCCTAATAAGATCACAGGGGATTTATTAGCATCATGAAAAATAAAGATTAGACTTATTCAGAAAATAATCACAAAATGATCCAGTCTATACTTTTGAGATAAACGTGAAAGATGCATACAGATGCATATATAAAATGGACTGATAACACAGGTAAATTGAACACACCATTAAAAAATAGATTTAGGCTCTCCAAATAAAGAGAATCGCACAGATTTTCACATCTCACCATCTCCAGTGCCAAACAAGTCAGGAGGAACACCTCCAGGTCCTGATTCCAAACCACTGCTGCTGCAGACTGGTACTGCATCAAAACAATTCCTTCCTATGGGTTACTGAGAGTCACATACCAATTCCTACTCTGGACCCTACAGCACACAGTGAGATAGCCAAGGGTTTTATAGGAGCTGACATTTTGAAACAGAAAAATTAGGATTAATGCCGAGAGGAAATCTGAAGAGCAAGATGTCATAGAGAGGTTTCCAAAGAATGTGCCAGACCTGCCTTGGTGCTTTTAAATTAAACTGCGAGAAGCACCAGAAAATATAATGCACAGGATAATCTTGCCTTAGCAGGAGGGTGAACTATGATCTTAAAACACGTCTTCTATCTCCAATATTACAATTTAGAACAAATTAGTTTTATTTCTGAGTGACCTTACAAGGAAGGCTACTATTTATTTCCTTTATGGCCTTAAGATACTGAAGAAAAGAGAAATATCACTTTCAAAAAGTGATATCACTGAGAAAAATCACTTTCAAAAATAAATAGATATTTTGAAGCTGAGGAATGGTTATAACCATATAGTTGTTAAACTCTGATCTACCAGAGACAACAGAAAGTCATTCACAGTGACAAGAATTAATTGCTTATACTGAGTTTGTGCTACAAGCCCTTCATGTTTGTGTCACCTTAGTATTGTATTAGTTTTTCAGCCTAATCAGAGCAATTTAGTCACTCTCTTTAGTTAACGCAGATAGATTTTTCAGTTTTCTAATAAGGAGAAGAAAAACAGAAAGCGGATAGCATTTAGCTAAAGCTCAAGAAAGAAGCAGCCTGCTTGTACAAGTCTCTTCTATTTTCTTTCTCTCAAGATGCAATAATTCTATTTGGACATTTTTCTCTGTTGACAGAACTGATGGGAAAATGCCAACTACGAGCATTTTCATTGCTTTCTACACTAACCAGATCTACTTTTTTGAATAGAAGGAAACATCAGATTCAAAAAAAAAATTCTTCTTTTTCTAGATCATGCCATGTCATTCCAGCAACACCCTCAGAAGCTCCCAATATCTCATGCCTGGCCCCATGAGCACCAAGTCAACGTGAAACAAGCAGGTCAGCTCTGGTGTGAGGAACTAAAAGGAGAGTTTCCTTAATAGCCTGGTGTCTAAAGGACTCACTTGGTATGTGAACACATCTGCACTCATGCTCCAGTGCTACTTTCATGACTGGTACGAAAAACAATGGGAACACTGATTAAAAGAAGATTTGGAGGTGAGACGTATGAAGGTGATTGGAAGCCAGATGTGGAGAGCATTTGGCCAGTGAGATCACAAAAGGCTGAAATCTCCTAACGAGTCTAAGGTGAACTTAATGTGCCATGCAGTCATCTATGGGGACTGAGGTTTTGGGGGATGCCATCAGAATAGAAACAAAAAAATGCTGTATCACTGAAGACTAGTAAAAAGTAAGACAATGTCGGCAGGAGTGGGTTGAGGAACTGGGGAAACAGTAGGACATGGCAAAGCCTGCTCAGAGCAAAAAGGGCAGGAGGAAGGAGCAGAAGAGTCTGTGCCAGTTAGATCAAAGTGCCTGAACAAAAGCCAAGCTCCCCACAACTAATCACACATTGCTTACAGCAAATATCTGCAAACCACTGGCAAAGTGCCCTCTGTCTTTCTTGTTCAGGTTCACATGGAGGATGACAACCTACTGCAGGCAGATACTCCACCAGATCCAGTGGCAGTGTTTGGAGGAGGGATATTTAACTCCGTTAAGCTTCTTTGCAGCTTTCAGTAAGATGCCACAGAGCAGGGTTTCAGGAGGATAAAGGGGAGTTTAGTTTGCTGCTTCTTCTCATTTGTTTCAGAGGTGGCAGCCCACGTGGCATTATGTGCATTCAGAGAGAATCTAATGAGAAGCTCTTAATTTAGCCATGCTAGAACTCAGACTTCTGGCTTGGGGGCTCGAGATCAAGACTAAAGTCTTGAATCCTCCTGATCAAAAATAAACGTCAGCTGGATTCCAAATATGCAAAAGTGACTAAAAATCAGGCTATAGCCTGTCACAGTGGGCACCCCAAATTAGAAAACACTTAACAGTAATCTTTTAGTGGAATTATTCTCATCTGGGGATAGAAAAATGAAAAGAAAAAAGATTATGATATCCCCTCATCTTAAAAGTGTGTTTGTGAGAATACATAAATCAACATTCCAAAGGCATTCAACAATTCTTTTATGACTATCATAAAAGATTTTAGCATGTAAATTAATTTCTCTGTCTTCAGTAACAGGTTAACAGCTGGGACCACACTGGATAATGGCTGTGTCTATACAGACATGCCTGGTTGTAGCTGGACTGGGGCTATGGTCATAAAGTCCTTTCTCACCCAGCAGGTTAAGCACATCCAGACATTGTGTGAAGAGCTAGAAATAACAGTCACTTCCAGTCCACCCTGCTTCCACAGTAAATTGCTGCTAAGCCTTTTTATGACCTTTTTACAAGCAAGGAAGACCAAGTCTAAGCAAACTCTTGAAAATATCAAGCTCTTAGGAAAAATATCCCATTTAACTGCTGTTGCTATAGAACATCAGGTAACTGGTATGAAATTATGCTGTTTACAAGCACATCCCTTTGTTCTCTGGGAAGTCCTGGGCTCAGGGGACTCTAGCATTTACAAACTACTTAATTCTTTGATTAAAAAAAAAAGGAATTAAATTATTTACTAGACTTCCTGAAAACAGAAGATACTCCCATTAAAAGCTTGAGTCTGCTACTTTTTAATATTCTCTCAAGCAATATGCAAAGTGTCAGGACCCTGTTCTCAAAACCTGGTGGAAAATTCAAGCACTGACAAGAGGGGTTTATGTGTTTATATCTGGATGCAAAAACATTTAAAGATCTGTTTTGTGGTTTGCAGCTCAGTGCTGCTCACTGTTAGTACTAACTGTTCCTTCAGCTCATTATTAACAATCTTATGCACTGCACAGAGCATGTGACCATGTAATTTTATGAAGTCATTATACTGTTTTCAGAGGCATCCTTAGCTCTGGCAGTTCCTGTCTTAGCAATCCTTGGCACTGCAGCATGCTGGTTGCATAGATGTAGTCCAAAACCACATGGCAAAATTTAAGCACTCTCTGTGCTTGTTGAACCAACCCTGATGTTCAGCAAGATTCCCTGCAAGACACTGATGGAGTTCACACTTAGAGAAAATGGGAGTAGGAAGTCCTGTCACCTTCATCACCAGACTGTACATGGTCTGTGTCTGGTACTTCCACCTTGCACTGCCACAGCAAATCTGCTTGGGGATATTCTTACAGCTCACAAGAACAGCTGTGTGAAAGATGTTTTTGAAAGCAATTGCAGCTGCAAGGATGCTGCCTTCACTTACTTTCTGGGTTGCTTTCATTTTTACAGGAGGGAGTTTGTTTTTGCTTATGAAGCCTTTCTCTGTTACAAAAAAAAAAAAAAAAAAAACCAAAAAAAAAAACCAACAAACAAAAACCCCACAGTTAAAAGACCTGCCTTGTCCCCCACACCACCATCACTGTTTCTTCCAAACAGCTTTGTCCCAGAAGCAAGTCTTCTGTCTTCTGCAACAGTGCTGACTGTCCACATATGCTCAGCTCCCCATTTAAATGTGTATCATCTCTTCTCCACCAGCTTTTTAACTAGAGGAGAAGCATTCACATTCAGCCACCAATAACTATGCACTTTTACAAAGCATTGGGATGTGCAGCCTGCCTGAGTGAAAACATGCATGAAAAAGATCTGTCATGCATGCAACTACTATTGTGCACTAAATATAAATCAATATTTAAGAAGGAATTAGTGGTCCAGGTTTTAGATCACTAAATGTCAGTTAATCAGCTAAAGAGATTCATGCATACCTATAGTGTTCTATTTTGAAAAACTCAATTATAATTACCCCCAAAGCTGCCTGTCAGAGTTAATAATAACCCCAAGTTTCAATATAATTTTCAAATTGAATTTTCAGTCTTTGAAACTGTTCTCACCTGCCTTATGAAAACAATGCTGTCTTGATAATTAAAAAAAAAAATTTAAAAAAAGTCTATATAGGGGCTTATGTAAAAAAAGGACTATCACCAAGAAAATAATCATACCCAGAACCTCCTCCCTCTTTCTGCCCATTTGTTCTCAGACAGGTGTTTTGGTGGCAGGGGTCAGGACAGTGCCAGAAGCAGTAAAATGAAAGGCAAGTTTTCTGAATGGGGGAAGGAGTGGAATATACAACACTTGACTTAATTATACCATACCAAAAATCCACCTAGCCTTATGTCCTGTCCTTAAGAGAGGCCAAAAAAGAGAGCCTAGAGCAACTACAACTTGGACAATATATGTGATTATTTTCACTCAGCATCCACCTCATCTCCAGCTTTGTACAGCCTAAGGAATTCTGAACTTTTATTTGGTTTTTATATATTTACTAATCCTCAGTTCATCTCTCTTTTCATTTTCCCTAAACACTACTAAAGTTTAAGCATCCAGAATTCCTCATGGCACAGATTTCCACAAGTTACCCAGATGTTGGACAAAAGTGTCTCAGAAAAAGCTAGGCCTCCTCCTAGTATCACCTGATGATGTTCATTTCTTAAAATGTAAATAACAAGTAACACCTCCAGCTTGTCCACTCTCTCCAGCCACCCATGATCCCGGTCTGACCTCATCAGGAACTGGCTTTAAGGAGAAGGTTAGATTTGCCAAGCTCCTGAGGTCTTTTCCAAACAGAATTATCCTATGATTCTATGGTTTTGTAAATTTGTGTACTTTACAGTTTTTCTTCTTCCATGCAGATTAATTCCAGCCAATTTAATTGTTCTTTATACAGAAACCATCTGATATATTTTAGGTTTTTTGCTCAGAGTTCATCACTGTCTATGGAAATTTAGGACTAGTTTTCTTCAGAGATCTCAAAAGTTCTCTCTTCTATGGGAAAAACAGCTGAAGCACACAGATTTCAACCCATTACTGGTGAAGGAGGCAAAATTTTGTAAAGTTTTTGAAGGAGACCTACCAGGGCACTCAGGTATAGAAGCACACAATATTTGAACACTCTGATTTCAGGAACACAGCTGCTGAGTAACATGAGCTTCTTCACAAGCCCAAATTCAATGACTAGCTACAGAAATCAATGAATGGGGAAAAGTGGGCACCTAAAGACTGGAACTCACAAACATTCACACATTGAGTACATTAGGGACAGTCAACACAAAGTCTTGAAGTCAAGGCATGTGTTTCAGCTCTCGAAAAACATTTTCCTTCCAACTTTACACTAGGGAAGATGTAGGAACCTCTTAAGTGCAAATCCTCCTTCTCACTGATGGGGAGCAACAGGAGTGCTGTAGGCACAAGCATCTGCAGCGAAGAGTGTTGCTCCTTTTTTCCAAGAGCACCCAGCCAGTGTTATGAGCCAGGACTAGAGAATCAAGAGACCCAGTTGAGTGCCCCCACCTCCACATAGAGATTTCTCCTTGTCTAGCAAAACCATTTGTCCTACAAATCAGCACTGACCTCCACTGCACCAACTTTTTGGTACAGCACTGTTGCAATGGGTGTGCTAGAATTTCACATCAGATTACAGATAATCACTGTCCTGTAAATGTCATGATCGAAATTCTCTTTTCCTGGAAACAGCTACCTAGGAAGTGTTTCTAACTTACACAAATAAGTTTGGAGTATGATTCTTTTCACACTCCCATTTAACATGTACGCAGACAAAATACATACCAGAACTCATCTTCTCCTACACAGTAGAAAACCGTATATTTACTTATCTTGCTTTCAAAAGCAGTTTCCTAAACATTAAGCCATCGTGAAAAGCCAAAAGCTTCCATAGCTTGTAAAGTCTTTGGTACATACCATATTGAGTATTCTGCTCACCACAGAAGTTAAACAAATATAATGCAAATTCAGTAGATTTCATTCAGAAGGCAAAGGGATTTGGCTAACATCAAATTCAGGGGTCACTAATCCCACTCTTACTGTCCCCTTCCACCTAAGCAACACAAATATTTAAATTCTCCAAATGGTAAAGTTCAGCATCTTGAGCCCTGTTAAATCTCATAAGCCAAAGTAAATTTCATTTTTCTAATTAAATAGAAAGTATTTACAAAGATCATAAGTAAATAATGTGTGAGAGTTGTTCTTGTTCTTTTTCATACTACCTGATTAAGCACTTTTTACTTTGACATAATTCAGAATTATGTTTTTGCTATGCATTTTCCTCCAAAATAAAAGGCAGTCATAAAATGTCTTTTCCTTCTCTCTTCTGGAGCATTTCATGCCCACTTTTCCAGTAAAGAGCACTGAAGGTAGTGGGCACAAAATGATGCCATAGGTTCTGGCCACCATCAGACTTGGAATATTCAAAACCACAAAGCTGGGGACATGGGTAAGTTAAGCAAGGCAATGGACTTCTGAATTCAGTCATGAACCAATTGATGGCAGGAGAATGCAGTCTCAGAGCCCAGCTGAAGTTTGGTAGGTCACTCCTCATATTTTCAGATGCAATTATTCACTACAGCTCTCCTCAAAATACCCATCTCTGAATAACACCCAAGAAGAAACACCACCATTTGAAAACAAAGACTACTAAAGCTTTTCTTCACGTTCCAAACCAGAAAACAATGCCTAACTTTGAAAAAAAAGCACAAAAATGAAAACACCTTTGAAAGCAATGAAAGGAAATGCAGCACTTCTAGAGTGCAGGTCTCACTGCTGCCTTCCTTCTAAGGTAGTGTGAAGACAATTAAATCACTCTGTTGCATAAGGAAATACAACAAAATGAGAACTGAGATCTTTGTCTCATGTCGCTACCTGTGTGCAATAGCAGGCTGAATACTAGTTGAGGCATTTCACCAGTTAGATCAAAACTCCGTATTACTGCTATACAGGTTTCTTCAAAGATCACACTATCACAATGAAAAAAAGTGCAAAGGTAAGGCCATTATTTTGTTTTATTAGTAATAAAAATGAATAAATGATAGAAACATCACAGAAGAGGAATACATGTCTTTCTAAAAGCAAGGCACACTGTCACAGGAGTGAATTACAGATGTTTAACATGGCAACTCAGGCTTGTGCAGAAAACAACTACTTCAACAATTTTAGTTTCTCATTTGAACAAGAATAAAATGCCAAAGGAAACAGATGTGAGTTATGCAGTGTCCCTTTCACCAGCGTTCCTGTGCCATGCAAAGTGCATTTACAATGAGCTGAAAAAAAATTAAATCACTGCATACTCAGCCCCAGAAGCTGCTGCTCAGATTAATCTTGACCCAGAAAAAGAGCCAAGCGCAATGCTGAACTTTGAGTAAATAAATAGTCCCAGCAAACTATCCAATCACAGGGCCCCACACTTTGATGACAAATGATGTAGAGCCTGTCTCCAAAGGAATCAACAAAAAAACCAAAAAAAAAAAAACCTGGCATGGCAGCAGTACCCCCTATTTCATTAACTCTGTTCATAACTACAACATAAACTGATTACTTCTAACTTCCTGTTGCAGAGGCTACATTCTGAATTTACAGAAAGTCAGTCACTTTGGAATAAAGACAAAAAAGTTACCTCATATTTATAGCAAGGAAGGAGCCTACACATCAGGAGTTACTGCAGTTAGCTGACTGAGTTCACACTTTTGTCACAAGTAGCTTGCCCGTACACCCACACCTTAAGGTTTTGTTTCTGCCTTTTTTATTGACCTAGATTTGTAATGAACTGCAAAACAAAGAAGAGTTAGAAAAAGAAAATAATAATGTTACCTGAAGGCCCTCTATGGCTAATCTAAGCATGCTTGGTGTGAGCTTGGAGGCCTGCTTGAAGGTGAAGTTGCTCCAGTCTATAATCAAAACAAATCCATTCACTTGCAGCTCGGGGTCTTCTATCATGGCTTCCAAAGAAAGAAGTATGGCACGCAAAATATCCACCAGTGTGTACCTGAGAATGGGAAGTGGAGATTTGGTTAGGAAAGGAGCACCAACCACAGAGGTGGAAAAGTTCTGAGTATTCTCCCTTTGTCAAAAGTTTAAATCAAAGAGTGCAAATGTGTCCTCAGAAGTGCCTAAAGCTGGAAAAATCCTCAAAAGCTCAATTAGTTGAGCTCATCCAGTTGAGCAGGATTATTTACCTATAGACCATAAGGCAGCCAGAACAAACTACAAGAATGTAACACACCAAACCCAAATTTAAACTAGATACAACATAGTATCCTAAGCTGTTTTAGGATCTTTATGTGTCATTACATGTCTGTATAAGAGCTTCCACATAAATTGTATTTTTCTAAAATCATGATACCAAAATCCAAGACTAATACCAGAAGTGTAGATCCAGTTTGTTCCTATATTTTTCTAAGGAAATGAAATAATAGGTCCTACAAAATTATCAACTAAAATGGGGAATATCCACATGATCGCCTTATCCCACTCTCAGTGTAATTTTTTCTCTTAAATCCATGATTACAGAAGGCTGATTACTCAAGGGTCTTAAAAGCAGAGAATAACACACTAGGGCTTTGAGGTGTTTGTCTACTGAAGGTGCCCCTGCTCATGGCAGGAAAGTTAGAACTAGATGATCTTTGAGGTCCCTTCCAACCCAAACCATACTAGGATCGTAGGATTTTATAAACAGTTACCAGAACAGACATAAATTTGCCAGTCCACACAATATTAAATGAAGCACTAGAAAGTTAAACCTGAAAAATATCCCAAACACAAATATTCCAGAAATGAAAGAGTTAAATACAGATATTTTTAAGCAAGGCCCTTTAAATGTCTCCCATGATGGCATCAAACAGAAGTTTTCAAAATTGTGAGTCCCTAGAGAATTCTTCACCATTCTGCATATGTAGCAAAGAGCATGTGTGCCTACTTAGAAATTACACTAAATTAACTGAATTCAACCTGCTTTAATACAATGAGTACACTGTTCTGTTGTGGACATAACTGTATTTTGAAAATATCTGCAAAAGGAAATAACACAAATGAAATTAATCTGTTCTAGCTGACTCCTCGCATCTTTCCATCTTTGTTTTTGGTGGGTTTTTTTAGCCAACAAAAACTTGGTGAACTTCTCAATTATGCATTCATAGCAAAAAGATTTTAAAAAAGACTCTTCTAATGTCAGAACAGGAGAAAGTGTGTTTCCCCAGAAAACACTAGGGGAAGCATTAAAAATAATTTTGGAAAAACAAAATTCTTCTCTTCATCTTGCAGGGGTTTTTTTAATTTTGTGCGATTTACAGGGATCATTTTTTTCATATTCACTCCTCTCTTTTGAACTTTTCTGAGATTTAACTCTTTTCTAATGCGTTACTTTTTGGAGGTCTAAGGTTTACAGGAAGTTTGGAATGTGTTGTCTTGAGGACGATTTTGACCACCACTCATACAAGAAACAGACATTAAAAATGTTCAAATTCAAAAATTACCCTCAACTCTACTTGACATTTAGGTTGTCCCATTCAAAAGACCTCAATCTCCAGAAGGGCTCCACAATGCAGAACCCTACATTCAGTCCCAGAATCAGGGTCCCAAGTTCCTGATGTACATCTCTAATGTCCTCCCTAAGGAGTTTAAGGAGACATCACATGCCTTGGATTAACGGCTTCCTAGCGACAGTGAAATCTGGTGCATCAGACATAAAGATTCTTTGTTTGTGAGGCCAGTCAGCACTCTAAGACTGACCATAGAATGCTTTTTTTTTTTTTTTTTTTTAAATACGTAAGTGTTAAACACAAGATGTATACATGCAAACAGAAATACACCTAATTATGTGTTGGATTCAAGTCAACAGGAAAACTGTCAGGCAGCAATAGGAACAGGATATCAGCTGCCACAGAGAGTAAATAACAGTCAAAGGGCTGGGTCTCCACAAATCTGTGGCATATTTACCACCACCATGACTCCTACTGTAGGTCTGCTAGTGTATGAAATACAGTTCACAACAATAATATTTATGTTTACTCACTGAAAATAAGAGAGAATTCCTGCATGAAACAAGGCTGGCTAAAAGCAAGTAAGAACATTTTCTGCCAGAGGGAAGTATCTGAAGTATTGTTTAAGTCTAAAAAGCTACATCAGGAGTACACAGGGACTTGTCACTAACAATCAAGCTTCCCACCTCAAACACCCTTCGGGCAATTAGTTGAAGATAGGAGCTAGTCTTCCTTCTGTACTGGATCTCTTCTCTTGGCTTCAATACCTTAGTTAGGTACAGCACAGAGCACCAGAAAGACAAATAAATCCATTAACAAGTATTTAAAGCAACTTTTACTCAGAACACATGTTAAGGCAAGCCAGAAATGTAAACCTGCTGTGGTAGATGAAATCTTAGGTGGTGCAAAACGCTGAGTATTGAAAGTATCAGCTGAGGAGCCCAAGCAAAAAAAACATGATTGAAGAAACTGCATGGAAGCTTTCACACAGCACAGAGTTACTTGTGTAAAGACTCATCTTTCATCCACTTCAGCCCCATGTTGTCCCACATTTCACCTCACTGCTACTACTGTTTGTGCCAGCACTAGAATGCACAGGCTCTGCCATAAAATACACTCCACCCCTGTCTGGACTTTAGGGAAATCAAAATCCTATGTATAAAGAAGTTGTGAAAAATTACTTTGGATTTTGTTGCTGAAGCTTTAATTACACACTGAAATTACTTTCCATACAGATACAGAAATATGACCATTCAAAAATGAGGAAAAACAGGGCAAGCTAGTGAGTGTGAAATATATTTGGTCCAAGACAGCTTTGACTGTCTTTCTACAAGAAAAAAAAAGAGAAGAGAAGAGAAGAGAAGAGAAGAGAAGAGAAGAGAAGAGAAGAGAAGAGAAGAGAAGAGAAGAG